>WOXC01003029.1:0-229109 GCA_011680675.1 Gymnobelideus leadbeateri
TAAAAGCGCAAAGCTATATGTATAAATTAGAGCAAATCACACAGAACCTAAGAAATAACTCCTTGACTTGTGAAGGGGCAAGGAATGTGCATCAACTTTAACACACACACACACACACACAAGTATACACACACAAACCCACATACCAATAGAGTTCTTCTCAGTACAACAGTATACAGTATAATCAGAAAAGCAGAACTGACCCAAGAGAGAATATGATATTAAAAGAAAACCCCAAAGGACTTTAAGATTTGAAAAAGGTCAATTTTGATATTAACATAGTTCAAATCCCAATTCTACATATCATGGCTACAAAATGGCAATGAAGGGCACATTAAGAAATAGGAGAACTTTTCCACATGGGCTATCTGATGCAAGTTGCAGACTGAAAGTTTGAGATTTGCAACATGGACAAAAGAACAAGCATTTCTAGTTGGAATATGCTGAAATAGAATGTTTAATTGAAAACTTTAGTTCTTCACAAAGTGTTTAAAAGTTTTCTTCTTGTATCTGAAGAAAAAATTCACACCCCTCCATAAGACATCCTAGAAACCCAAACACATCGATATGTGGCATGATTATTTATAAGTAAAGAATAACCTGGAATGGCAAATATAGATCTATAATGTCAGTATATTTGACATTAATGGCTTTGGGAGGTTATAGTTTCAAAGTGGCAGGAAGATGAAGCTGTAAATATGCATCTAAACAGATTACAGGCTCATACTGTATCTTCAAAAGAAGCTACAATATGTAATAAAAGAGAAAAATTCTCTTCAACTTAAACTATGTTTTCTAAAAGTAAATGGCATTTCTTAAGACTCTGTTCCAGGTGAACAAAGAACAATTATAAGTCCCTAATGTAAGAATTATATTCTAAACTGCTATGTGATCTAATTCTACATGGAGCATAGAAAGTCAACATACAACAACCTATCAACATGGGCAAACAGCATTGAGGCAAAAAAGGTAACACTGTCAGAAGGCTGAAATCTGAAACAGAATACTGACTGATGGCCAAAAATACTTTGGTTCTCACAGTCTGATGAGAGTTTACAATTGTGGTTATTTTACCCAGTAAAGTAGCAGCTTCAAGCCTCCATGTCAAATTTGCACAAAATCTGCCCTGTCATCTAATATCTAATATGAAACAAGATGCTAGAGTCACCACCTATGCAGGAGTCACAGCTCCTGTTATAAGATGGCAAGAGCAATATTCCCAATAGTTCCAAACCATACCCAAGTACAGCTTGCTTTTAATTATACTAAAATTATATCACTGCAAATAGAATCAAGCTTATCAAAAAACTTTTTAAGAGTGTAACTTAGTATGTACCTCAGGGGTTCTCAAATATTTTTTGCTCATGGCATGGTATTATTCTTTGCTTTGAGGGATTAGGAGACTCACACGTGTGATTGCAAGTGTAAGTTCCATATAATTCATGGAAAACTCATGCACACAAATTCCTGTGTGAGTTCCACATGCACTTGCAACTACAAGTGTAATCTATGGTATTCTTGGCCAAATTTCCCAGCATGCCCTTTGAGAACCACTGGGGAATTGAAATGAACTGCAGGGTAAGAAACTCACTAAAGACACTTAACTAGCTGCTTAAAAGATTTTGGTTTAAAGATAGTATTTTTAGCCAGTGACTTGTTTGTAAATGAGGAATAGGAGGTCTGGCCTCAGCCCTGTTCTGCTGTGACACTGGTAAAATTTGCCACGGGGAAAGTGGTGTGAAATCTCTGTCCATCCAATTCACAAGAGTGCTTCAAGAATACTTGGAGAATGTCTGTAGAGTACTCAGAAACAGAAGCTGTTCCTGCTAAATCAATTACTGTGTATTTAATAAACACCTACTACAGGTTGCTACAACATTCAAGTAAATGATAACAGAAAGGTAAGTGAAGCATGTGCTCTCTTGGTTGCCAAAGTCTCACCTCTTAGAAGTAAATTTCATTTCCTAGGCAGACTACTTGGCTCCCTGGACACGCTTCAAAGAGGTAAGCACTTCCAAGACTGCACATATTTAATTTACCTTCTAGAACTGGTCTATCTCCCAAAATAACAAGATGGTCTGAGATGAAAACTGTTGAGGTGTAGAATATCATTATCACTCCAGTTTAAAACAATAAAGATTAATTACAAGCACATTAGTACTGATTTTCCAGGTTTACAGTCAGTTCTTCAAGAGACTTTAACAATTTCATCTCTGAAAATCACAATCTAAAAAGTTTGCCCTTAACATCCACTGAATATATACAAAATGTACTTTCTGATAAACAAATGGTAGACAGCCTGGAATTTTTCCAGGAATGACTTCCAAGTTCAATACAGAACTGCTTGGAAACATGCCATGACTACACTTCATTTTTTCATGTGTCTTAGAAATTAGAAAGGAACAGAGAGATTTGCAGAATTTTATCCTGGATCGTCAACTTGGATCACATACAACTTTTTAAGGTATATACTTAACTGATATTTACCATATTTTTTAGTATTCTTTTGTCTAAGTTTATTTTTTTTCTCCCTGACTTCACAGAAAGAGATAGTCAGTTGATGAAGAAAGGGAGAGAAGAAAATCCCAAAGTCAGCAAAACAACTTAGCCAAATAATATAGTATATGTAACTTTATTTCATTTTAAGATAACTTTTAGGTGAGGAACAGGTTTAAAATGTGTTTAAAGAAACATGTATTCATGTATCTAACCATTTTTTAAACATGTAAATGACTTTAAAGACGATTGCAGATGATTGAAAAATTAAAGGAGATACCTAGTTACCATTATGACTTGCCATGCATAGAAAGTACAACATTATGCCAATGACTACCTATATTTTTCAAGCCACATATACCATGTGGTTCCAGAGAATTTTTCAAGAAATTATAACAACACCTGGCCTAGTATAACATTACAACTGATCACACAATTATAATTCATCATTCCCTTCAAGTGTTTAAATATGCTAACACATGAGTCAGGCAAAATGAAAAGCATTTTCTAGGGGACTGCTTGTAGCATGTACCATTCTGATCCAAGGAATCAACATGAGGTGTGAGCAAACTGAATGTTATTCAAGTAGTAAGACAGTTCAAGAGTTTTAAAACATTCAACATTCTCCATTGCATCAACAGTATAAGAATATGAGAAAAGCAGAGACTTACAAGCATTCTGTATTTATTGCAGGATACATCACATTGTCTTGTATTTTCACAAAATGTGATATTTTTTTTCAAAAAAACATTTTAAAAGTCAACCCAAAACACATCTTTGTGATGGGAATTAAATGTAGTAAAAGTTCCACTGCATCCATCATTCCATCTCTCCCCAGAACCTTGCACTGAACTATACCCAACTGTGATTTTGACAGTTATTTCAGGCAGCTGTCTCCTTCGACTTTCAGTGGAGTCCTATAAGGAGGGCTCACTCTTCTCAGAGACTTCAACTTCATAACTCCTCCCCTCCTCTTTTTTACTTTTACTTAAGAACAAGGGTTAATGTACTCAGAATGAAGTCTATGGTTGAATAGTGGTCACATTACACTTTAAAAAAGAGATATCCCGTCGGTACCAATGCTACTGATCTATATTAAAAAGTATATGAAAGGATCAATTTGTGAATTGGCAACAAAACTAAATTTATTTCATATTTTTTCTCTTTAGTCTAACATGTAAGTGGCATCGAAACTACTTCATTTATAATACTATTCACATCTGTATATCATTTTTAGGCATCAGAACTACAGGCTACAAAGAAGATATGATGGAAGATGTAGTATGTGTGCCAAAGAGTTTCACTGAGTATAGAATCAGAGAAACCTACTTTTTAGATAGAAGAATCTAGGTAAATTACCACCAGGTATCAGACATATAAAAACAGGAAAGAGGGAATACCCACCTAGCTTTGCCTCAGATGTGTCCATCTCCCATTTGCTTTTCGGAATGTAACCCTAAATCGTACACAGAGAGAAGCTCAAAGGGTTAGAAAGAGACACATACATGCATATCATTTTCGAATTGGAAACAGTATTAAAACTGGGAACAGATTCAAGTTCCACTCATTAGCTATAAAACATTGCCTTGGGTAGAGCACAACCTGAATTATCAGCAGAGGAAACTACTCAGTTACTGAATACACCAAACTTGACTACTTGGTTGATAGCAGGCCCTACGGATGATCATGAAGACGCTCTGGGGGCAGCTGTAGCACAGATCTAACAGATGTGAGCTGAAATAACAGCTGTAAGCACATAAAACATGAGCACATGGTTGGTGACTATACTGATAATGCTCAAAATAACAGGACTTGTAATACATAACAGGAGCTAGGTTATTTCCTTAAAATACAACTTCAATCCTCTAATTAGGTATATTTTCCCAAGAATATTGTTCAAACAAAATAGTTTGTTTCAATGCAGCTTTAAATACTCAAAAGAAAGGAGAAAACAGTATCAATGAACCCAACAGAGAAGTGCAAGATCATTTTAAAAAGACTTGGTCACTTACCAGGTAAATCTTAGAAAGGTTAGATTTTAATGAATTAATTCTTCATCAAAGTATTGAATTTTAAAGCAATTCAAAGTACATTTTATCGCTTAAAAATCATATGCTAATGCACGTTTTATTAAAATCCAGGGCCTAGCATAGTGCCTGGCACATAGCTTTGTGCCTGTTGATTGAGCAACTGATTAAATTACATTTCCCTTTGTGTAAAGCTATATGTAATAAGTAATTATATAATGAAAGTCTCTATTTGAAAAAACTCAAGGTCCTCAATATATCTACTTAATCATCTTGTTTTCAAATTAAGAGGTTTTGCTTAGTAAAGCTAATTTTTTTTCATGTGTATTGTGAATCCCATTGCCTTTTATTTAATGTTCTGCTATGTGTACTCTCCAGACATGCAGACTTTAATCTAATATTGGGGTTTATTTCAGAGTATTATTCTTTTTTCAGAAATAATGGCATCTTTCTCAAGAATCAATAAGACCCTGCTGCTTTAAACTTTCATGTTCATACATCCTGGTGAACATACACTGTAACCAAAATATTTGTGACAGCAGCTTTTGACATCAGGGCATATATACGACAGCACAATCGATTTAGGGGTCTGCAGGTGTCATACGTTTCTTGTCATTAGAAAGCACCAACAGCTCAATTTCATTTCATTAAATGTTATATCAGGTCATAAATTATACTAGATTTTTCACCAAGCACATTTTAAAAATAAGAACAGAACCAAGACAAAACTATGCTGCAGTGAATGTACTAAAAAGTAAAAACCTGATCCAGTTTGTGCAAATTATACCTTAAAATCAGTTCAAAACCTTAGCATCATCAGAACAAATGTATTGCACAGACACTGAGCCACACCTACTAGCTTCACTGAGGTCCTAAGATGACAAAATAGAATCATATTTCTAATCACAGAAAAAAAAAAGTGATTCTATTAACCAGTTAGCTTAGATCTTACCCAAATGGAATAATTTGGACAGTGTGCAAAATGCCACTTATTGTGTGTTCCATTTATATAATTCAGCTAAAGTAAGACTCACTCTTAACCCTTTGGGTGCAGGATGGTTGGAGTTTTCCAATGATCCTTTAATATAGTTAGTTTAGGCCCTACCAGCAGATCTAGAGCCTGCTTTTTCCAATGGGTTAACAGAAGTCTTGTAACATAGCAAAATCCAAGAAAATCGGCCTGGACTAATTTCTGCCTAAGGTGTGCTGACACCAGCCAGGTCTTTTTTGTGACTCTAATCCTCCCGTCCTCTCCTTAGGTGCCCCAACGTAGAAACAGAAGAAATAATACAAGAAGGAACAAACTCTATTGGTTCCTTGTCATGTCTCTGGAGTGAAAGTAGCAGCACTACTGTAATGTTTTCCTTTATCAGACAGAATATATTCAAGTACAAGTTTTCACCTAGACTCTGGCAAGTCAAAAGTCCCCTTAAGTGAACTGTACATACTATCTCTTCCATTGGGAAGATGATGCTTTTAAAAGTTAAAAGTTTATGTAGTTAATATGTGATCATTTCTCAGCAGTGACACTATAGGTAGAGAAAAGATGTTAGCAGTCAAATCTTAGCAGAGAGTATGGATACTTTCCTTGAATTTCCCAACTGCAGTTTAATTTAAATATGTCTAAGCACAGTTTAATGAAGAAAAAAAATTATGTCTTAAAAAACAATGCAAAATAAAACATGCTAAAACTCGTATGCTGTGAACTTTATAGAGCTTTTTTCCCATACACATTCAGAATCTATAATATGATTTCTAGAGGTTGATACCATCTCTACAAATTCACACGGGTTTCCTCAAGTCCTCTAAATCACAAAAGGGCTCTGCGGTCTCACCTCCTAAAGAAGGTACTAAACACTGTAAGTATGAATACTAACACTTAAGACTTTGGGGGCTGGAAGCAGGGCTCTTACTTGGCAGATTTTCAATGAAGTGCATAAAGAGGGGCTCAAGTGAGCCAAAAATAAACCTAGCAATATTTCAAAACAACAGTTTTTCAAGCCACTGGGGGCTCTTTCACTTGCCAAGCTGTTCTACAGGTCATATTCTTGAATGATAGATTGAGCCAAAAGCACCTACATAATTATGGGGAAAATGGGTTGTGTTAGGTGCATAGGGACTTTTGACTCACTCTATGCAAGCCTACCGTGAAGCAAACAATATCACTAATTATACAGACAAGATACATTTTCACATACCCATTTAACAGGATAGAATTTAGAAGAACAAATCCAGCAGCAAGTGGTAATCAACTGCTACTTCATCCAATAACAGTTCTTAAGCAAGAGTTGATGTAAAACCAATTCTGAAACCTTGTAACAAGAACAGAGGTTTATGTAGGTGGTGGTTAAGCTGACCACACCACATACCTGCTGGAATGTAATTCTAACTTACCTCTTAGAACCTTAGAAAATTCAAATGTGGGATAAATCTCCTTGAGAAGCACCACTCCACAAAAACCTACAGCCTGCAGATGTATGTGTAAAGGGCAAGCTGAGATGTGCTCTGTTAAGAAGCTACTTGTTCTATGAACAAAGACAGCAGAGGTGTCTTTGATTTTCAAACAAAGCAAGGAGGTTCCTCAGGTCTTCTTAGGCTTGCTTGCATATGGAATCTATTACTTTCTACTGTATGTGGGGAAGCCATGGTGTTGGGAATGGAAGACTGAAAGGTCAATTAGGCCCTTTTAACATACAAGCTGTTCAAAGTGGTTGATCATTCTCCTACCAGTTCGCTTTCCTCTTCCTCTGCATCTTTCTTTTCTTCTTTCTGCTCTTCAATATTTGCATCAAAATCTTCCATCTCCACCTGGATACCCCATGCCAAAAGTGTTTATAAGTTAACATTTACAAAAACAGCTTATTCTGAACTATGACTTGGGAAAAGGACACAGGGTAAACTACCAAATCACAAACAATCAGTAGAACAGAAAACTCAGTTATTGTTAATATCCAACCTGGATGTAAGAAGCCTAAATTTAGAGGACAACGGGGAAGAAAACAGGAAATGTATTTTACTAAATCTTCCTTCATTTTGCCTTTCTGGAATGTCTTATGTCACCTAGTTAAATGGTCTGCTCAAAGTAGGCACTTAATATATATTGATCTTTAATAACAAAATAATCACTCTAGTATGAAAAAATCTTAGCAACTGAGAAAGAATTCTATTACCACAATGATTCAAATGGGTAAAGTCAAGATTTTTCGCTTATGAAATAGGTAATGTAAATAAACTCTAGCATAAATAAATAAATATTAAATATAAAAAAGAAATAAAAAGAAATAATTTTTTCACATCACATGCTGCTTTCTTTTTTCTTTCTTTCTTTTTTTTGGAGGGCAGTCGGGGTTAAGTAACTTGCCCAAGGTTACATGGCTATGTTTTTGTTTGTGTGTGTTAAGTGTCTGAGGCCAGATCTGAACTCAGGTCTTTCTGACTCCAGGGCCAGCACTCTAATTCACTGTGCCACCTAGCCGCCCACATGCTGCTTTCTTAATTAGACTAGGCCTTTTATTATACTCTTAGCTTAAATGAAAAGGCAAAATGATTTCTTGAATTTATACAATCATTGCCATAGGCTCATCAATTTTGATGTGGATGGGCCTTGATGGTCATCTGGACAACCTTTTGTTCACTCAGGTAGGAAATGGAACACCAGAATTCAAACCCAGACCCTCCAAGTTCAGGTCCAGAGGTCCTTTCAATACAATAACATGTCTCCACTAAAACCAGAGAAGTGTGTCCCTGTCTTTAACTATCATAACGATAACTCTTGTACTTTTAATAAATAAAGGCGACACAGAAAGTGATGACTTGCATATCACTCTAAAGTTGTATTTATCGACAAATTTAGCCCCTATCTCCGATGACAATGACCTATGAAACTAGAAAACACAGAAACCCTACTCTTTCAACTCTTTCTTTATTAAGATTTAAGTTTGTTTTGCATTCAAATCAAAGAACATGTACCTACCTCTTCAATAGCAGCATCTTGTAACAAGGAACGAATATCCAGGCGCATCATATGACGAGGTGCAGTCTCCCAGTGATCAGCCATCTATGGAGAGATTTAAATGGTCAGGGCATCTGAGAGAAATAGCACAGTAGAAGAAGCAATGAACTCCACATCAGAAGGGCTGAGTTTGAGTCCTGCCTCTGTCACTTAACAGCTATGGGACTTCCCTGAGCTTCAGTTTCCTCATTTGTAAAATCAAGATGAGCTAAATGTCCTCTAAGAGCCTGTCCAATTCTGAAAGTTACAACTTTCACTTAAATATCCAAAGCTTGCTCGAGTAGAATGGGAAAAGGGAGACACAGACAAAGTTCATCATGGCAACTCGTTATTGAGTGACGAGTGACACGACAAATAACGATAACTGATATTTACACAGCATTTTTACAACCCTGCAAAGCTCTTTATATATAGTTTATAATTTAATACTTAACAGCTCTGTGAAATAATCACTGTAGGTACTATTATCCCCACTTTACAAATAAGAGAACAGACTAAGAGAGGTGAAGTCATTTCTAAATGTGTCAATCTAGCCAGTAAACAGCTGAGGGAAGATTTGAACACAAGTTTCCTAATTGCAGGCGGTAAGGTGGCACGGTGTACAGAGCACCAGGTCTGGTGTCAGGAAGATTCATCTTCCTAAATTCAAATCTGCCTTAAGATACTTACTAGTTGTGTGATTCTGGGTAAATCACTTAACCCTGTTTGCCTCCGTCTCCTCATTTATAAAATGAGCTGGAGAAGGAAATGACAAACCACTGTGGTATCTTTGCCAAGAAAACCCCAAGTGGGGTCATAGAGAGTAAGAAATGACTGAAAAACAACTAAACGACTTCTAACTTCAAGTCTAACTCTATACTCACTACACTATGCTACTTCTAAAAGGGAAGACTAAGAGTTCTGATGCCTAGCTGGTCACATTCAGGTACTAACAACACCTTTCTCAATGAAGCACAATGATAGCTACAAAGATCTTATAAAAGATTTTTTTTAAGGACACTCTGAAGGAAAAATGGCTTTTAAGCATATCAGTGAAGATCCTGATGAAGCTCCACCAGCTAGCTATCTTCAAAAGCTGATGACTCTATACATTTCAAAACAATCACCTTATTAATTTCCTTAAGTTTTCTACCATGGATGTTCCTTTTGCCACAAGTCTGGTTGTCTGCACTCATTTCAGCTAAATACACCTAGAAAGAAAGAATCAGGAATCAAGCACACATTCAAAGAGTTACTGCGACAACATAACGTACTACAAAATTAAATTATCCATGTACCTCGAAGCCCTTGGTTTTTGCTGCACTCCAAAATTGTTCAAAATGCCTAACACGGTCATTAATGGCATCTAGAATTATGAAGGGGAAAAAGCCATCATCTAAGGTCTTCTTGAAAGTTTTGAACATGCTGGTACGATAGGTTTCCTCCATATCCGCTTCATACTCATATTCCATCATCTAGTTTAAGGAAAGATCAGAATTTAGCAGAAATAAAGGAAGAAGTTTAAACCTGCCATCTAATTAGTACTTGCAGTGAATCAGTTACTAGCTCTAAGTACATCTCTAAACTTTGTACTAATACTTCCAGAAACAAAAATACTGTTATATATGTCAAGGGTGGGGAAAGAAGGGAAAGGAGACAGTTTTTTTTTCCTTCTCTCTCAAGAAAGTTTCTATTCCTAAAGATATCTTTCTTAAATTTCCTTCCCAAACCACAGAAGTAAGTTATTGGGAATACAGCATACCTTCTTTTTCACCCTCTTTCCAGTATCAGGGTCTTTCTCTTCTTTTTCCACTTCAGTGATGAAGTAATCATCCAGACTGAGTACTCTAGGTGCAGGTCCCCCACACTCTACTTCCTTATCCTAAAAAGCAATTTAAAAAGGACTGTGTTCCTCTAGTTAAAACAAAGCCTGCTCTCTAAAGGCCAAGGAATCATTCAAACTTATTTTCCTAGTTCAGAAACCAGAAAGGCAATTTTAGGACACATTCATAGAAGCACAGTATCTAGAAAGTGGGAAATTGTAACCTTGCTGTATACTTCCCTACTCAGACCACACATGGAGTACTATGCTTAATTCTGGGAAACACATTTCAGAAAGGGCACTGAAAAAATGAAGTATGTCCAGAGAAGGGCAACTGGCAGGGGCCTGGAAAGCAAGCCATGCAATGCATTAACTGAAGGGACTAGAGATGTTTCGCCTCAAGGAAAGCCTTCAGAAGAACATGACAGCTATGCTTCAGTTTAGAAGGGATATCACATGGACGAGGGACCTGTTCTACTTGGGTCCCGAGAGCAGAACTGGGCGTAATACATAAGATTTCTGCTCGACAGAAGGACAACTTTCCTAACAAACAGTATTGTTCAAAAGTGGACTAGGCTGCCTTGAAAAGCATCAAGCTCCTCATTCCTGGGGTCTTTAAAAAGCAGAGACTGAATAACCATTTGTTGGAGGTACCGTAGTAGGGACTGCTGTTCAGATATGAGTTAGATTCAAACTTGTTGTATAAACTGCCTCACTGAACTTCCTGGGTTCATTTTCATCAGCTATTCCAGTACATTTAGTGACAAGCTGAATGCTTGGCCAAAGACAACAAAAATACTTATAACATGTAGTAGCAATCTGAAGCACAAGGGACCAACAGAAACAGAAAAAAAGAATTCTACCTCAAAATAGCAGGCTACTGAGAAAAAAGGCCAATAATCATAACATCAAATTTCTTTGTCTTTTCTGAACTCACACGAATAAGTTTTGCAACATGTGTCTTTCCACTTCCAGGTAATCCTCTCATTATGACGACTATCTGAAATACAAAGCACAAAGGGGAAAAAATTTTAGTCTTTCTCTCTAACAGAAAAATTTCTGTGCAATAAAAACTTTTACTTAACGGAGGACCTAACAGGCTGCCTTATGAATTACACAAGCATACTACAATTCTCTACAATTCTCAGCAAACAAATGTAACTAAATTAGAACCTGACTACTTCATAGTATGAGAAGGTTTTAGGGTACACATTTAGAAGAGCAACATGAAAAATAAATTTCTTTCCTTAAGCAATCTAATCAAGACTCCTGCTTTTTTTTTTTCTTGCCTGTTTTCCTTCATATAAAAGGAAGTTTAAAATCTAGGTCTTCCATTCTGAACTTCCACTTAGAGAAGTGAAAACACTTTAAAGTGTCTTCATAGGGCACTTGAAGAAGTTTTTTGAAACCTTAGTTATTAATCTAATTAAACCAGGGCTCCTTAAAGATTTTACAATGGCTTAAAGAAATTCACAATACGTGATGACTTTAGGGGAGAAAATACTTGTCACGTTATATTTATGTATGGGAACATAAAAAATACTCAGGATTTGAAGGGGGCTCAGATACTATATAACATCATGGAAAAAAGATCCTGGATTCTTAATAAGAACAAGGTTTCAGTCCCAAGTCAGTCACTATGTCTATGCCCCTCAGCCTCTTCATTTCTGAAATGGAGATGACAATACTTACAACATCTAACTTAGAGGTTCGCTTTGAGCAAAGTGCCAAAAAGCATAAAATGAAGATAGATTATGTGTACTTTTATATGAAAGCTATCACCTCCATGCTACTCACTCTCTCAGGTCTGCTCTCTCGACCTGGTGGTTTCAGAATATCATCAACATTCTTAGACTCAGGTTTCTTTTCTACCCGAGGGGCTGGAGGTGGCTGGTGACTTAGTGATGGTGTAGACATAGGCATCCGTTCCTCAGGGTAAGTCCTTCGGTCTCCTAGAATTCCGGTAGTTGAATATATTATTTTTACTTAAATAACAACCTCAACTCCCTCTAGTCATCAAAAGGGAATTTAATTTAAATCAACCCTAAAGATCCAGAGACTATTTTGAAGATTTAATTTGTCAAATTTAATTCTCATACAAATTTAAGTTAATATAAACAAAAGAGAATAAAGGAAGTAGCCAGTTTTAATTATATCCCCAGGGATCTGGATGCCTTTAGGATGCCTGTCTCCTTAATTTATACTGCTTCACAGGAAATACAACCGTTTCAAAGGAAATGAAGTCCAAAGGGAAAGATTATGTATTCTCATAGTTTGATATAAAACTTCTGCTCTACAGTTTTAAGAGTAAAAAAAAAAATCTCTTTTCCTTAATAAGACAATCAACTCAGCTTATTTCTGAGATACTGGATTTTTAGCACTTTCAAGAAAAAAGGAAAAATCATATTACCCTACAATGACAACTATTAAATACTTTCTATATGTAAGACACTGCTGAAAGTTAATAACTGAAAAGAAAAAAAGCAAAAATAGCCCTTAAGGAGCTTACATTCTAATGGAAGAGACAACCCATACCTAAATAGACACATAACAAGGTAATAGGCATAAAACAAGGTTTAGCGGGGAAGACATTATCATCTGGGAGACCAGAAAAGGTCTCCTGCAGAGAGGTATGTCTGAGCTATTGTGAAGGAAGCCACGAGCTCCAAGAGGTAGAAGTAATAAGAGGAAGAACTCCAGATCTGAGGGACTGCCAGTATAAAGGCAGGGAGGTGGGAGATGGAGCGCATGTATTAGCTTGTTTAACAGCAAGTAGGTCAGTAGGGCTGGGTCACAGAGTGTGTGAAGAAGTAATATGGAAGAAGAATAGAAGGAAAAGAAGGTCCAGGCTGTGTTTTGAATGCCAGCATGAAGACTTTTATATTTAATGCAGCCACTGGAATTTACTGAGGAAGGGAGTGTCAGATTCATGCCTAAAGTCACACTTTGGTAGCCGTGTGGAAGAGGAATTGGACGAGCAAGAGACCTATTAGGAGGCTCCTACAATACTGTCCAGGCAAGAAGTCTGGAGTAGAGGGTCTGAAGTAGTTGTGTGGTTGTATGACCACAAAGAAGGGAATCTACTGAAGAGATGTTGCAGAGATAGAAACAAGCTACGATGGCTAACTGGATTCATGGGGTAAAGATGGAGAGAGAGAAAAATTTAAGATGAATACCCTTGTCAGTAATAGGAAAATGTTAGAAGAATGGGGCTTGGGAGGGAAAGATAAAGAGTGTGCTTTGGACATACTGAATTTGAGATCTTAGAACCTGAGGATCACAGATTTAGAGCTAGAAGGGACCTCAGAGGGTATGTAGTCCAACCCCTTCATTTACAGAGGAGGAAACTAGGGTCCTGTGGGACATCCATTTATCAATGTCCAAGACACAGTTCTTGATCAGGAAGTGGATCTCAACAGAGAAACTAGGGCTAATCTATAACTCTGGGAGTAAATGCATAGAGGGAATATATCTGAATATATAACTAGATCCAAAGGAGTTGATGAAAACTAGTGAGAATATACAAACAAAAGAGAAGAGGCTTAAGACAGAGCCTTTTGGCACACCCAGCATTACTGGGCAAGACATAAATAATGATCTGGTAAAGTAATGTCATGAAAAACCAGAGAAGAGATTAATACTGTCAAATGCTGCAGAGAAGTCCTGAAGGATAAGAAATAAGAACAGACCATTAGATTTGGCAACTGGAAGATCACTGATAACACTGGAGAGACCAGTTTCATTTGAATGAAAAGAAACACACGTGAATAAACTTCTTTCTTAGAACTTAACATATAGTGACAATGGAAAAGCTCTCCCAATGGTAATATTCTCAATGTCCTAGTATTTACTGAGGCATTTCTTTACCTCCAAACATAGAAGGCCCATGGTCATAAGCTGGCCTCTCAGTTTTCCGTTCATATGAAGGCCTATCAAATCCACCACGTCTGGATGACGAGTGCTCTTTTTTATCACGATAAGACTGTGTCCTGGGTGTGATTGGGGGTGCCCTGATTTAAAAAAAAAAAAGGGACAATTAGTGGCACTTTGGCTTGCAAAATAGCCATAACTCTAACCCTTATCATGGATGCCTTACATGTTAAACACTCAAAGTCTTTATACTGCATTACTATACAGATCAGTGTTACACATTCATTCAAAAAAAGGTTAAGAGCTGCAAAGGTCATCTGCCTATTTCAAGCATGCACTGGACTCACCTTTTTCTACAAGGTTACCTCCTCTCCCAACAAATTTTACCTCTTCCCGGGCTTATTATTTCAGAGAATTCCAGGAAACAAATGCTTAACATAAAGGGATTCACAGTCCTTTTCCCACCCAAATTAATGTACATAAGAATCTAAATATGCAGCTAATTAAGTTTCTGTAAGCCGGATTGATTAATTAATTGTGGACCCTGGGTTTATAGTAATCTGCACAACTAACACAGTCATCTAATTTGTGCAAAGAGAATATTCTGCAGCATACCGGTCCTCCCGAGGACGGCGATCTCTGTCAAATCGATCACGATCATATTCAATAATGGCACGATCACGGTCTCGGTCCCTGTGTGTTTCTCGATCTCTTTTAAAATCTCTGTGATCTACCATGACATTGCTCTGACGATCAAAATAAGGCTCACGATCCCTATCTCTATCATAGCGGTCTCGTTGGCCTGGGTGCTCTAGAAAAAAAAATAATGTGAAAAAAACAAAATAGTCTCATACCGATAGTAAAAGATGAATTTAATGTACAGATTACTGTAATTAACTAAAATTTGAACTTCTGGAAACCACAAAGGGAGGTGTTAGAGAAGCAACTGTTACCTAACTCAAAAGGAAACATACAATATTCGTGTCGTAAAAGGTTTTAAAGGGTTCATTTCAGGGCATTTCTTACCTGTCTCAAAAGGTGATCTTTCAGGTAGGGGGTCAGGACGCAGAGTTATTCTCTCTCCATAAGGTATCTGCTCAACTTTATTGGTGGATATGTCTGGTAAGCAAAATCAGGAATAAAAATAATTAGTGTGACGCATAGGTAACCTGATAAGATTTAGGTGCTGCGAACTTTCTGGATGGGTTTAACACACTCCCTTGCACTGTGACCTTCAGAAAGATTTCTCTGTGCATATTTTATAATTTTAGCAAAAGAGAAAGAAGAAAAGAGTTTGATCAAAGCTTCTTGACTGATTTCCTACTTCAGACACACACACTGTCCTGCCACACATAGGACTTCTTCACCAAGAACTCCTGAGTTGGCTACCAAATGCAGGATGTGAGAAACCTGTGCTGCAAGAGTTAAAATCTTTGAGGAAAATTATTTTTTCTGAAAAATAAAAAAAGTTTCTTAGGTCTTGTATGTCAACTGTATTTGCCAATTAACTTCACTTCTTAAAAGATGGGATTCAGAAATGAATTCATCCACAAAATATTTTGCATTAACATTGACTTTTGAAAATTACGTTCAAGTCTATATTACATTGTATTTCGATGATCTGGATAGCTAGAATAGTATTACTGGCACTGAAACTAAATTAGACTTAGTAACATAAATCTGAGGAAAGAAAAGCAGAGGAAATGAGACATAAAAAGAGGCAGAAAGTAACCTCGGAAAGATTGGCACCAAGAGAGCTTGGCAACATCTTTGTCACTAGATGGCATGAGGGTGACCCTGGAGTCTTCACAAGCTCCATCAATGGGAGGCAAGTTCTGGAAGGCTCTATCATAGTAAAGGTTTCCAAAATGGTTCTAACTCAACAGACTAGGTCTGCTTTAGGACCAGCATAAATAGGAAGAGAATCATCACTAATACGGGGGCTACTTGCTGATTTCTTTGGCCATGGCAAAATAAAATTAGTGCTTACAAACCAAAGGTACAATGTTCCCATTCTTGTTTCTTTCTCTCTCTCTCTCTCTCTCTCTCTCTCTCTCTCTCTCTCTCTCTTTCTCTCATTCGCTATCAGTTAATGCCTTTGATGGAAATTTTTTCTACCAATATTTTAGTTTGATGATTCTTTTATAAATAAGAGGGACCTGGTTGGTGTCATGGAGAGAGCACTAAATTTGGGATTAGGAAGGTCAGAGTACAAAATCACTAAGCAGCTGTGTGATTTGAGCTAGTCACATCACCTCTTCTGGACTCCGTTTCCTCATCTGCAAAATGAGAATAGTAACACCTACTTTATCAGGGTAGTTATAAAGATTAAATAACATATGGAAAGGGCTGAGTAAATACAGTTATTTTTTCTAATGATTTGATATGTTGTTTTTAGATTGCCTATATTCCCCCTGCCCAAGAGTTACTCATTATAATGAAGTTCTGGTTTTGTCTTTTTTCTTTAAAGAGAAGGATAAAAAATATTCAGCAAAAATGTTCAACACATTAAAAGAAAAATGACATGACATGCAGTATTGCATCCTCATGGCCTCCACCCCACTCCCATGCCCCACACAGGAGTTAGGGGAGGTACCATCACATACTTATTATTGTTATTAGTATTATAAGCCAAGCATGCCTGCCACTACTTAGGTCCCTCCTTGTACTTTTAAATACTTTGTACATATTCACTTTATGCGTATTCTCCATATACTTATATGTACTTGTAGTCTTCCCCAGTAGAATGTAAGCTCCCTTTGGATTCGGTCTTCATACTGATATCTCTAGCACATGGCACAGCCCCTGGCATGTAGCAGGTACTTATTTTAAGTAACAAATGCTTCTTAACTCACTGGATCTTTTCTCTAGATGTGTCAACTGAACTCATGAATACGTATTTCCTTTGACAAATACACTTATACATCATTTTAATGAAGAAAAGGGGCAATAATAAGATTATATAAAGTAGTAATAGTAAGAATGGGAATATTTTGGGGTGGCTAGGTGGCGCAGTGCGTACAGCATTGGCCCTGGAGTCAGAAGGACCTGAGTTCAGATCCGACCTCAGACACTTAACACACACACAAACAAAAACCTAGCCGTGTGACCTTGGGCAAGTTACTTAACCCCAATTGCTCTCCCCCCCCAAAAAAAAAATAAATAAAAAAAGGGAATATTTTACCTGTCAGGTTTATGAATAATGGAAAAATTTCTGACCAAATAAGAGACAGAAAGCACTGTGGGACTATAAAATGGTTAATTTTGATTACATCAAATTAAAAAGATTTTTGCACAAACAAAAGCAATGCAGCCAAGATTAGAAGGAAAGCAGGAAACTGAGGAAAAAATTCCATAGCAAGTTTCTCTAATAAAGGCCATATTTCTCAAATATATAGAGAAGTGAATCATATTTATATGAATGAGTCATTTCCCACTTGATAAATGGTCAAAGGATATAAACAAGCAGTTTTCAAAAGAATAAATTAAAGCTATCCACAGTCATGTGAGGGGATGCCCATCAACTGCAGAATGGCTAAACAAGTTGTGGTATAAAATTATGATGGAATACTATAAGAAACAATGAGAAGGATGCTTTCAGAAAAAACTGGGAGGAATTGCATGAATTGATGCAGATTGAAATCATCAGAACCAGGAAAACATTGTACACAGTAACAATAATGGTTGATGATTAACTGTGATGGCTTAGCTATTCTTAGCAATACAACGAACCAAGACAATTCTGAAATATTTATGAGGAAAAATGCTATCCACCTTCAAAGAAAGAACTCATGGAGTCTGAATGCAGATTGTAGCATACTTTTTGTGCTTTCCTCATTATGCTTGGGGTTTTTTGTCTACATTTTCTTTTGTAACACAACTAATACGGAAATGTTTTGTATGACTACACATGTATAATCTATATCAAATCACTTGCCTTCTCACTAAGCGGGGAGGAGAGAAAGGGAGGAAGAGAATTCAGAACTCAAAATTAAATGTTAAATTGTTAAATGTTAAAAAATTTTGTTTGTTTTAATTGAGGAAAAAAAATTAAATGTTAAAAACAAACAAATAGTAAGAATAAGGACCAAATGCCTGAATTTTAAAACTACTCCCAAGTGTTTGGTTTCACAACTTAACACAAAGAAACAGTTAAATATATTGCAATAAGATGATTAGGTTATAGTAGACGATCTATGAAGCATACATCACACGAGCAAAACTTTCCTGAGATTTCTCATTGCCTAACACTAGGCATACAAGTCAATCATTGTTACCTCGACCATGGCCATAATCCACTGTCTGCTGCCCTGGAGGTTTAGACATTGACTGCATAACCACAGGAATTGGGCTTGGAGGGGGAATAGAAGGATGAATAGGTGGTGCTTTCATTGCAACAGATGGTGGGCCTGTTTCTGAGGTATATTCTGAATTCAGTCCTTTATCTTCATTTGTATCCCAGAGTCCATGGAAAGAATCTTCATCCCAACGTTCCTGATCCATAGCAGCAGGCTGTGGCTTTACCACAGGAGGGGGAGGTGGGATTGGGACAGGTGGCCTTGCCATAGGAATAGATGGTCTTGCTGATGGAGCAGACTGTCTCATCCCTGGAAGGGGTGGTTTACCCATAGGAGGAGGTGGCCTGTAGGATCCTGGAGGCTTTACAAAGAGTAAAAGATTTACTAAGTATACAAATTGCTCCCATAATTAAAGACACCTGGGTCATTATCAACAGTATATATATATATATATATATATATATATATATGTCTGTGATGGGTAGTCTTAGCCCTGTTGTAAATTTATGGCATGGGCCACAAAGTAAAGCAAATGCCTCTGCACACACTGCTTTCCTTCTAACACTTTTTCCCCCTAATTTTTCTAATATTAAGATCCAATCTTTCCAGGACCATTGCAGCTTTAAGTTTTGTTACAAGATCTATCAAGAATATATATTGGTAAATATAGACCATATCTTATCTGAAATTTCTATCTTCTTCCATACTATGCTCCAAATCCTTACAGAGTATTCTGCACAAAATAAGTGAGGTTTAATGTCAAAGTGTGCAATGCTGCTTCACTAAGCACCGAAAAATTATTATGATATCATGAGTTTCTGCTACACTTTCATTTATACTGAGTAAATTTATTTATACTGAGTAAATTATTCATTATACTGAGTAAAGAGATCAAGGAATGAAAGAAAACAGATAGGATTCCATCTTCTGCATGGCTTTTGCCACTTCTTTTTTTGAGGGGGGAAGGCAAGGCAATCGAGGTTAAGTGACTTGCCCTAGGTCACACAGCTAGTAAGTGTGTCAAGTGTCTGAGGCCAGATTTGAACTCAGGTCCTCCTGACTCCAGGGCTGGTGCTCTATTCACTGTGCCACCTAGCTACCCCTTTGCATCTTTTTGGCTACGCCCACAACCCTGAAAATATATCCTATTTCTTACCTGAAAGATCCCAGGTGGCCGTGCAGATGTGGCCTGAAGTCTTGGAGGCTCAGGTGGCGGTGGAGGAAGGTCAGGTGCCTGTGGCTCAGTGGCAAAATCTTTGAGTTTCTGAAGCTGTTCTTTCTGTTCTCTGTGTGCACATTGTCAGAAATGGTCATGCCCTGTCTTAGTACTTTTGTAAAGCACTTATGACTGATGCTCAAGGAGAAAATTTACAACATTCCCCATACTCCCCACAGGAAAAAAAAAAAACAGAACACCCCAACACAAAAGGACTTCAATGCTGATCTCTGCCTCAAGGTAGGTCAAGAGCTAAACCACTGAAAACCAAGGGCTATTTTCTTCTTAAGGCACCATTAGAACAGAGATTTTACAATCTCTATATGCATTTCAGGGTTTTATCATTTGATAATCAAGTGTTATCTTTCTGGTTCTTTACTTTACTCTTGTTTATTTTCGTGCCCAAATATTGAACATGAACTGGCTTTATCCCACTAAAAAAGCATTTTATATAGTTAAAGAAAGAAATTCATGCTTTAACTGATATATCTTTAAGCTTTCTCTTCTCTGGTCAAACCAATCATCTACCCTTTACCTTTCCTCACAGAAGCCTTTTCCTGTATTTGATTTTCTTTGGACTTACTCCAATTTCTCTAAATACTTTTAAAGATACAATACCCCCAAACTGCACATAATAACAAGGGACTACTTCACAACACAGTAGAAAGACTTCTGGGCCTTCTAAGTCACACTTCTTTTAATATATGTCAGTGTCATGCGGACTTTTCCACAACAGCAGTACAACGTTTCCTTGTATTATTCTTAAGTATTATGATTATTTCTTATACTGTATTTGTGTTTGGATGAGATGGAATTAACTATAATTACAAGAAGCTGAGTTTAAATTAGCAGATACTAAAATCAGAGAAAAATAATTTTCAAGCCTATCCAAGATAACACTACTTTTCAGAAAAGGATAAACAATCCAATATGATATATTTAGTAATAAGTAAAAAATTTTGCATTAACAAATGAAACTTAGAACAGTCATTCCCCAAAAGCTAAGGGGTGAAAGGACATAAATAATTCTCAAAAGAAGAGTTTCAAACTATTAGCAGCCACATGTATGAATGATCTAAGTCATTAAAAGAAATATAAATTAAAACCCTGAGGTTTCACCTCAAACCCTGCAAAACAGCAAAGATGACAAAAAATGGGAATAGCACTGGAGGGGGTTCAGGAAAACAGACACACTGGTACACTGTTGGTGGAGCCATGAATCAGTACATTTCATTTTGGAAAACAATTTAGAATTATGCAAACAAAGTGACTAAAATGTCCATAACCTTTATTCCAGAGAATCAACACTGCTAGGCTGGGTCACAAAAAAGTCACAAGTGGGTCACAGAAAAGTCCTTGTATACACCCAACAATTTACATAGCAGCATTTTTTCTGATAATAAAAAACTGGAAACCAAGTAGGTATCCATCAATTGGAGAATAGCTAAAAAAAAAACTGCAACATGCAAATGAAATGGAATATTACTGTCCTGTAAAAAATTACAAAATGTGGTAAATACAGAGAAGTATGGGGTGGCTAGATGGCGCAGTGAGTCAAGCACCAGTCCTGGAGCCAGGAGGACCTGAATTCAAATCTGGCCTCAGAAACTTAACACAAAAATTAGCCATGTGACCTTGGGCAAGTCACTGAACCCCAACTGCCCTCCAAAAACCAAAAAAAAAAAAAATATAGAGAAGTACAGAAAAGGCACAGAAAAAAAATACAGAGAAAACAAAGAAGCAGGAGGAAGTAAGCAGAGGCAAGAAAACAATGTACATAGTAACTAAAACAATGTAAACAGAACCACCACAACAAAAAAATCAAAAGTGAATGCAAAATTACTTAGAACAAGTTGTTTCCAAAGAAGAGATATGAAAAGACAGCTTTTTACCTGACTCTACTGCAGAAGCAGGTTAATCAGTATGATAGATTACACATATTTTCAGATTTTTGCAATCTAATGAACAGTTTTGCTAAAATTTTTTTCTTTTTCTTTTTTCTTTTTTTTGTCCTTAAAAATACTGGTAGATGAGGTGGCTCTCTGGGAAGGGAACTGAAGCTGGGAAAAAAATTTTAAGTGATTTAACATAGATAAAAATAAATATTTCTAAAAAATGAAACTTAGGGTTAAAGAGAGAGAACAAGGCAGCTAGGTGGCGCAGTGAATAGAGCGTCGGCCCTGGAGTCAGAAGGACCTGAGTTCGGTTCCGGTCTCAGACACTTAACGCACACACAAACAAAAACCTAGCCTTGTGACCTTGGGCAAGTTACTTAACCCCAATTGCCCTCCAAAAAGCAAAAAAAAAAGAGAGAGAGAGAGAGAGAGAGAGAGCAGCAAATAAGAATATATTATTAATGTTGTATAGCACACATCTATTGCTCCCCTTACTTTCCAGGAGTTCTGAAGGAAAAAGAACCAGGTCTTTCTTTTACGAAAATATGCTTTCTAGAGTCTACAATGTTACTTTCTCAGACTCACTGTGTCCATAACAGATTTCTCTAGCCAATAATTCTAGATGGGCAGCCAGGCTTTTCATTTTTCCCTATTCTCTCTTATCATAGCAATAATACTCTCTCTTATTACTCTCTATTATCATAGCAATATTATTTTCTTGTCCTAGAACTTCAGTTATATCTTTAACTGGTATAATCTATCTATAATCTGGTAGCCTGGACTACCAACATCCAGGGAATGTTGTAAGCTCCTTGAGGGCAGGGACTGTCTTTTCATTAATTGTATCCCCAGAACTGAGCACATGTGTTTGTGACATTAATAAATGTCTACTGGATTAATGGATTAGATATTGTATGAAGGACTATCCCAGAATATAATCAAAAGTTTCTGAAGAATTACTAAAGACTAGATAAACTGCCATGTACTTCTAAGTTCCTAGTCCATAATAGGACCAATGTTTTCATGGTGTAAATTACGGTACATATAATATTGGACTAGGAGTCAAAAAGTTTAGATTCTATTCCCCATTCCATTTTAGAAAATAACCTCAAATAATGAGAGCCACTTTCAGTTATAGTTAAGGGTGAAATTTCCAAAGGAAGTAAGTCAAAGAATCCTGGGGATTTAACTATGAGAAACTTAAGATTGATAGAGCATTTCAAAATTATGACAAAGACTAGTAAGCACTGATCCTCTCATATCCAATATAAAAGAAATGGCCCACTGAAAGTAGAAAATAAATTACTCATTATGAAAAATAAAAAGACAATGATCTCACGACTCAAGGGAATATGAGTACTTAAAAGTAAAATACACAAAAACACAGTCAAATTGCTGGCAAGAGATTTATAAAGATCAAATATCCACTTCCAATTTTTGTATTTTAGGGCATAAATCTATAATTCACATAGATCAGTTCAATTCAAAGGCTTATTAAAGGCACTATGCTAGGTGTTGGAGATACAAAGATGAAAAATGACAGTCCTCACCCCTTAGCTCATAATTGTGTTGGGGGGAGGAGGGAAAGGAGGAGCACAAAAACTGCCTCTGACAAATTAGAACACTGATGGCATAAAAAACAGTATTTTAGAGTATGAAGAATGGTATGCACAAATGCACTGTCATAGTAATATCTCTTTCTTGTCCTAGACCTTGAAGGCAGAAAAGGGCAAGTAGTCCAGACTGACTGAAAATCTGTATTTTGGTAAATAGTCACCAAAAAAAAAAAATTGTGGAGCAAATGAGTGACGTGACCAATCTGTACCTTAGAAAGATTACTTTGGCAACAATGGGATTAACAAATTAGGAGGTGAAGTGGCTAGGTGGCTCAGTGAATAGAACACCAGCCCTGGAGTCAGGAGGACCTGAGTTAAGATCCGGCCTCAGACACTTAACACAAAAACTAGCCGTGTGACCTTGGGCAACTCACTTAACCCTAACTGCCCTCCAAAAAGGAAAAAAAAAACCAAAACAACAAATTAGAAGGCAGAAATTCAGGAGCAGGGATACAAGTTAGAAGGCTTACAAAGGATACAAGTTAGTGTGGACAAGACTTAGAGGCCTAAAATAAGGGTGGTGGCCATAGAAACAGAGGAGAGGGCACAAGAGACTGTGGTCAGAAGTAAACCGCAAATCACTAAACTCACTTTCTGCTCCAATGCCTGTAGTCCTATGAAAACATCATCTCATCCCCAGTAAAGTCCCACCAAACTGGGAACATACATCATAGAAAGAATTTCCATCTTCCATAAAAACTGAGGTACCAAATACCAAATCACAACTACTTGAAAAGACCTAAGCAGGCAATTCCAACAAAGTAAACCAGACCACTCTGAAGAACAGTTTAAATACTTTTTTGACTCAAAAAATTACCTTCAGTAGTTAACTTACCGTAGCATTTTCAGCTCCTGTGCAGCTTTCAAAATTATTTCATGCTGCCTTTGACTAAGGACCATTACCCCTCCAATAGACTGATCAGAGTCCAAGTTTCCTTCTGCTCCCAACATTTCAGAAGAGTGGTGTGATGGAGGAACAAGTGGCATGTGATCCCCCATAGGGGAATGTCTGTCTACATCAGATGGGTACCATCTGTCTGACAACCGTTCTCTCTCCCAGTCCATTCGCTCAGGAAGGTAATCTCGTTTTTCCCGCCACGTTTCTCCTCTCTCAGGATATTCTCGAATTCTTAATTCCCCCCTGTCACGAAGGTCCCGATCATAAACGTGATCTCTATCTCTTTCATCTCTCCACCTGTCGTCACGATATCTATCCAAAGGTGGAAGAGGAGGCAGAGGTGGCAGAGGTGGAAGTGGAGGAATATCACGTTCATGAAATTGTGATTCTTGGTCATCCA
Organism: Gymnobelideus leadbeateri; assembly: GCA_011680675.1. Classification (NCBI taxonomy): domain Eukaryota; kingdom Metazoa; phylum Chordata; class Mammalia; order Diprotodontia; family Petauridae; genus Gymnobelideus; species Gymnobelideus leadbeateri. The sequence goes on from WOXC01003029.1 coordinate 24,530, forward strand.
TTGGTCTCATGTAATCTCTGTCCCATTCTCTATCCAACTCTCGATCATACATATCCAGAGGTCTTCCCATCCGGTCCCGGTCCCTGTCCCTTTCCCGGTCCATGTCCCTGTCCATATCCCTAAAGTCTCGATCCATATCCCGATCTCTATCCCAATCATCCCACCAAGGTCCTCGCCGATCGACATCATGGGACCGAGAAGGTGGCAATGAAAATCTGTCCTCTCTGTTGTATGGATCTACGTCATCTTGATAATCTGGTTCACATTCTCTCCAATATCTCTCTCTGTCCCAATCATCAAGTCTTTCCCGTTCTAAAGGAGGGACATTTCTACCATCTAATGAAAAATCTTCATGTCCTCTATCCTCTCCATGATTCCAGGGAGCCCTAGATGCTTCATCTCGATGATAAGGAGGCATTTTTTCCCCATCTCCCATCCTAATGGATTTATCTACATTACCAGGTTCTAGTCTGGGTATACCTTTATCCCGACCAAATTCTGGTCTGCCCAGACCCCTTTCCCGACTTCCAGGTCGCCGAGGAGGTCCCCTCTCTCTGCTCCCAGCCCTGTGGAGTGGAAGTCCTCTCTCCCGGCTCCCAGCCCTTCTAGGAGGTCCTCTCTCTTGACTGTTGGCCCTCCGGGGAGGTCCCCTTTCCCGGCTGCCAGCTCTCCCCCTATCCTGGATATCTGCCTGACCACCTGGAATTTTATCCCTACCACTTCCCAACCTCCCTAACCCTCTATCTCGGCTGCCTGATCGTCTTCCCATCACCCTCTCTCGACTGCCTTCTTGCCTGCCCATCTTCTCTCGACTGTCTTCCCTTCTGCCTATCACTTTCTCTCTAATGTCTTCTGGTTTGCCCATTCCAGGGCCCTGATTGATTATTTGTCCTCTCCCTCTGTTTGTCAGGCCCTTATCACGCATGTCTTCAATTCTTCCTTGTCCCCTACCTCTGTAAGATGAACTGCTACCTCTATTGCCTTCTGGTCTATGATCTCTGTTATCTAGCCTAGACAAACCTTTGTCCTGGTTATTTTCTAATTGAGGGATACCAACACCCACAGATTTTAAATCATTATTTGCAGTTAACGATGGTATAGATGGTGGTCCTCCTCCATCCATTCCTCCTGCTCGTGAGGGGAAAGTTGATTGAATAGAGGAAGATTTGTTTGCAAAAGGTTTCTGGCATTGTACAGATAATGGCTGACCAGTTTTGTCTATTTGTTTCTCCATATTTTGCGAATTCTGGCTCCAGTTTGAAGGATCATTAGGTCCTCCTTGGACTTCAGTTTGGGGAACATCATGTTGAGTATCTTTTAGTTTCTCACTGGACTGAAATGACTTAGAGTCCTTTGCATCTGCAGTAAGAGAAAATGGAGTCGGCGACATTCTGTTGCTCTTCTGTTGGCCACTGCTGGGGTCCGTTAAAGGTTCCTTGTTTCCTAGGTGAGACTCTGCTTGTGATTTCTGTGAATGCTGCTGCTGCTGCCCATAAGGTGGCTTAGAACCTCTCCACTGTGGTCCACTCTGTCGAGGGCCCTGAGAAGTATTTGAAGAAATATAAAACTGAGATGCTGGCCCCCGGGGAATTGTTCCCCACTTGCTTTTAGAGGCACCCTCTGAGTGGTGCCCTTCATATTTGGGTCTTGGTCCATCTGAACGATGTCCTTCAAAACGAGGTCCTTTGGGTCTCGGTCCTTCACATCTTGCCCCTGGTGCATCAAATCTCCCTCGAGGACCATCAAACCTATAAACAAAGTAAGATACATTTTAAGGAACCTAAATCAGTATGGTAGAAAGAAAACCCACACTTTTAAGACATTTATCTTATAGGTGTTTTAAGCTCATAAATGTTTCTTTCATTAATAGTTTTCAATGAAGCTAATGTACTAACTTGCATCTTGGAACCAGTGCTCCAGAGCAAAGTTTAGCAAACTATGGCTCACAGGCGACTCTAGAACAATAATATTAAATAGGTCTCAGAATAGATTTATAAAATCCCGTCACTACCACCTCATTTTCTAGGAAATAAATATCATTATACATATAAATAATAAACAATATAGAAATTTATGGTTTAAAAAGCATACTAATAACTAAAAGGGAACAGTTTAGAGAATAGATTTTATATACAATGAGAGCAAAGTCCTTTCATTTTAAAAGTAATCTCCAAACCCACCATCTTTAGTAATATCTCTTAAGACGCTAATGAAGCAAAAGAGAATTAAAAGTGGGATGATTTTTAATACTTTTAGTGAAATGATGCGATATTATATTAGCTCTTAAAAATAAAAATGTCAATAGTTTAGCATTAAGGTTTTATTTGGGATGTTATTTCAAAGAAGTTTTAAGAGGGAGTTTGGGTCATATTTCATATATGTAGTTTTGAACTTTGAGAAAAACGGACAAGGATACTATTTCAGTTGGTTACATTACAATGACAGGAAAGAAAATGTTACTTTGTTTTGGGGCTTATAATAGATTGGCTCTCTTTAAAGCAGAATGGTTTTTTTTGAGGGGGAAGGCAGGGCAATTGGGGGTTAAGTGACTTTCCCAAGGTCACACGGCTAGTACTTGTTAAGTGTCTGAGGCCTGATTTGAACCCAGGCCCTCCTGACTCCAAGGGCCTGTGCTCTATTCACTGGGCCATCTAGCCAGAATCTTTTTGGTGAAATTTCAGGCATGTTTAATCTCAAGTACAAGAAAAATTATTCCACAGGGTCAGATTCTACAAAGGTGGGATCTGGCAGGGAGTCCCCATGATAAGAAAAAAGCAATTCAGATACAATTAATATTCATGAGAGGTGACATGGTAGAATGGTAAAAGAAGAATTCAGAGAAGTGGGTCCTATTCATGGCACTCCACCTACCACCAGTAAGTTAAAGAATGAAGGCAAGTCAGTTAAATACTTCAGGCTTCAGAGGGGCTGTATAACTAGATGGTCTCCAGGGTCTTGGCCACATTTAAAATTCTATGAGTGTACAGAAGCTAAAATGCAACTGCTATGACCCCCAGATTAATGATGAGACACTTGAGGTGCAAATCGAGAGTTTTTTAAATCACAGAAACTATGAGCATGATTGGATATAAAATGTCTATTGTGCTTGAAATAATTATCTTGTTCAAGAGCTGTACTTTAAACAGACTTTGAATGAAAGTAACTAAAACTTCTAGTTTGGAGAACAGAGATCAAAAACTGTGTTTTCCTATACTATTAAAATCAGGGTTAAGACTAATCTTGGTCCTCAGAAAGAGACAATCAAAACACTTTCCAAAAGACGCTGGTCACAGCACAGGTACAGAATGCTATATACAGTCTCAGATAAAGTCTATTTCAAATGAGTATGTTATTAGGAAAGGTTTAGTGCGGGCGGGGGGGGGGGGGAGAAGTAGTATAGTTCAGGAAATGGCAATGTGGTAAAAGACAAAAAGCATCAAAAAGACAAAAATAATTTAAAAACTAAAAATTTTTATTTATAAATATGTATTCCCAATCAAAAGATAGCTTTCCCCCTTTCTAAATGAAAACTATGGTTTTAAAAAAAATAGATGAAGACACGTTTTCCTGATTGATGAAGCAGAACAAGTTCAGTAAGTCAAAGTTTACACTTATGTTCCTTGTCACTGTTGTGGATCAGGCGAAACCAGGCAAGCCAACAATGGACTTTCTAGCTGTGTGTTTATAACTGAAAAGTGATAAAGGAACATGAAATACTGTAATTCAGTACTATATTCTCTTTACCCACGGTAGTTGTGGCTGTGGTCACTGCTGTGATTCCTGAACAAATGAAAACCAGCTGATATTCTGAAGTTCTTTATGGCTTTAAAGATGGTTGCCTAGAGCCCTGAGAAGTTAATCACTTGCTCAGGGTCACAGAGTCAGTACAGAGGTGTCATGAGATAGAACCTGAACCCAGAATATACTGAAACCAAGGCAGGTTCTCTATCAACTATGTCATTCTGCCTGCCTCTGAGATAAAGAGAGCAACCTTGGAGGGATTTTAACATCTTAGGGGAGGGGGAGGGGGAGGGCTCATACATCTCACGAGCATTATATTTAAGCAACAACACTGATGGTTAAAAATTGTTAATTTTCTTTTTATGAATTAATTCTTTATTTAAGACCAAAAACACAGCTCTCTAGAGTTGGAAGGGACCTCAGAAACCATGCAGTACAACTTTTTCATTTCATAAATAAGAAAACTGAAGCCAAGGGATTTTAAGTGATTTCTCCAAGGTCATTCAGATAATGAATGTTAAGAGGTAGAGTGATATGGCATAGAGAATGGGACAGTAAATTTAAGATTATGAAGTCCTGAGTACAAGTCCCTCTTGGGCACTTGCTAGCTATACGACCTGGAGTGAATAACTTAATCTTTCTCTACCTCAGTTTCTTCATCTGTAAATGTCTCTTCAGTTAATTTTGGCTCTGAACTCAGGTTCCCTAAGTTAAGAGCCTGAACTTTTTCGGTCACATTCATTTCTTAATAGATCCCTTCCTCCACTCCAAACATTCCTGATAACAAGGATTTTAAAGAAAAGTTTGCCCCAACTGCCCTCAAGAAAAAGAAGAAAAAAAGTTTAAAACAGTAATTCAGCAAAACATCAATTAAACGACAGTATATGCAATATTCCACACCCACATCTTGCTCATCTGCAATGAAGGGAGAGAAACACCAATCAAGTCCTCTGTGACGAGCCCTGGTCATTTCAATCACACAGCAATCATTTTTACTTTACTGCTCTTTCCACTTGTTCTTTTAAGCAACTGTATATTGTTTCCTGGTTCTTTTGACTGTGCCCTGCGTCAGTTCAGAGGTCTGCCCATGTTTCTCTGAATTCTTCACAAGGACTGCTTCTATAGTAGTATTCCTGTACATTTAGGGGTTCTTAACCTGGGATCCAGGAACTTGTTTTTTTTACAAATATTTTGATAACTGTATTTCAATATATTTGGTTTACTTTGCAATCCTATATATTTTTCATTGACAGAAAAACGTTAAGAAAATCCTGCTTGGCGGAGCCAAGATGGCAGAGTAGAAACAGCTCATCCAAGACACTCTGCCCCCAGATTCCCCCCAAACTATGTAAAAGGGGACTCTGAACAACTTCTGGAGCCCCAGCACCCACAAAACAACAGAGAGAAGCTAACCTCCTGCTGAGGACAGCCCAGCAGCCCTGCAGGAAGCACCAGCGCAGCACTCTGGGAGCTGGCAGCGCGCAGAGCGTGGGGAGCCGAGCCTAGCAGAGCCTAGGTCCCCGTGTGCTGAGGTTTTAGCCCCAGGGCGGCAGGGCCAGCAGCTGGCTGGAGAGACCCCAGAACACCAGCAGCTGTGGTGACTCCAGAATTATCAACATAGACATGGATAGGACAAAGTAAGAGGTTAGTGTCCTATGGACTTTGGGACCAGTATTTGGGGAACGCATCAGCTTCCTCCCCTGGGGGCAAGAAGCCGCTAAGGAGACACGCCATTTTGTAGTTTTCAGAGGCAGCTCAAGCTCCTGGCCTGGGAACTGTAGGGAGATCCAGCGATCAGTCTTGGGGGGTAATCGCTCTTGCTTTAACCTCCCTGGATCTGGATTGTGATCTAGGCTGGAAGTTGTGGGTGGGTTTACAGCTTGCCAGAAACGGAAGTTGCCCCCCACACGTTCGGGACAAAAATTCCTCTATCTGGCCTTAAAGCCATAGTGTGGCAACAAGCCCAAAAGTCAAGTAATTAAGTGGCAACATGCCAAGGCAAAGGAAACAGAAAAATGCAACCCTAGACTCCTATTTTGGGGGCATAGAGAGGGAAAAGGACTGTGAGGTCAGAAGTCCTGCTCCAAAAGCCCCAGGGGAAAACATGAGCGGGTTGCAGGCCATAGAGGACCTTAAGAAGGACTTTAAAAATCAAATAAGAGAAGTGGAGGAAAAATTGGAAAGAGAAATGAGAAGGATGCAGGAAAAGTATGAAATGAGGGTCAACAGCCTGACTGAGGAAAACAACACCTTAAAAAATAGACTAACTCAAATGGCAAAGGAGGCCCAAAAGGGCAATGAGGAGAAGAATGCCTTAAAAAGTCGAATTTGCCAGATGGAAAAAGAATCTCAAAAGTTCACTGAGGAGATTCATTCCTTCAGAGTTAGACTGGAGCAAATGGAAGCTAATGACTTTATGAGAAATCAAGATGCTGTTAAGCAGATCCAAACAAATGAAAGATTAGAAGGCAATGTGAAATATCTCATGGGAAAAACCACTGACCTGGAAAATAGATCCAGGAGAGACAATTTAAAAATTATTGGACTACCTGAAAGCCATGATCAAAGAAAGAACCTAGAAATCACCCTTCAAGAAATTCTCAAGGAAAATTGCCCTGATGTTTTAGATCCAGAGGGCAAAATAGAGGTGGAAAGAATCCACTGATCACGTCCTGAAAAAGATCCCCAAAAGAAAACTCCCAGGAATATTATAGCCAGGTTCCAGAATCCCCAGATCAAGGAGAAAATACTCCAAGCAGCCAGGAAGAATCAATTTCAATATTGTGGAAACACAATCAGAATAGCCCAGGACCTGGCAGCTTCTACACTGAGGGACTGAAGGGCATGGAATATGATATTCCAGAGGGCAAAAGAACTGAGACTGAACCCAAGGGTCACCTACCCAGCAAGACTGAGTATTTTGTTTCAGGGGGAAATATGGTCATTCAGTGGAATAGAGGACTTTCAAGCATTCTTGAGGAAAAAACCAGAATTGAATCGAAAATTTAACATCCAGACACAAGAAGGAAGAGATGCCTGAGAAGGTAATCAGGGAAAAGAAAGCAAAAGGAACATATCAAAGTTGAACTATTTACATTCCTATATGGAAAAGCAATAATGGTGACTGATGATATCTTTCTCACTATGAAAATAATGGAAGAAGGATGTGTGGTCATATGAATACATATGTGAATGTGTGTGTATATGGTTACAGTTATATGTGGATAGAGGGCATAGGTTGAATTTGTTGGGAAGGGAGAATACTCAAGGGATGAAATTATGAGGTGAGAGAGGAAAGTGGCAAGAGGAGATGGGGAGAGACAGGGTAGGGTAAACTATCTCATGTGGAAGAAGCAAGGGGAAGTGGCTGCAAGGGAGGGCAAGAATAGGAAGGCAAAAAGGCAAAACCACATTCTCATTGAATTTGGTTCAGGGAGAGAATGACACACATACTAAATGGGATATCTCAACCTGCAGCAGAATAGGGGGAAGGGGGATGACAGGAGGGATGATGGATGGGAGGGCATCCTTGGGGGGAGGGGAGGTTGGAAGTACCCACTATAGAAGAGGGACAGGATCATGTAGGGAATGGACCAGGTGGGGGGTGGGATGAGTGGGAGGGAATTATAAGCAGCCTTGTACAATATATCTACTATGATAATGTTTTGCATAGCTAGACATGTACAACATATACTGAATTACTTATCTCCCCAGAGGGAATGGGTGACAAGGGAGGAAGGAAATGGATCTGAAATTCAAGGTCTTAACATTAAATGTTTCAAATATATATAAATACTCTTATTAATACTCTTTTGCTTATAATTGGGAGATAAGATGTGCAGGCATTGGGACACAAAGATTCACCTTCCTCTAATGGAAAAGTCGAAGGGGGTATGGGAGAAGGTATGGGAGAGAGCAGATTGGAGGAAGTGATATCTTGTGGGACTGCTATTCTGGGAGGTTGGGGAGGGGAATAACGGGGGAAAATGATTGTAACTCAAAATCTGGCGGAAATGAATGATGTAAAACAGAAGTTAATAAAGCATTTGTTTAAAAAAAAAAAGAAAATCCTGCTTAATATAAAGCATATACTCACACTTTGTTTAGCTATTTCCCAATCAATTAGCATCTAGGTTGTTTCCAGTTCTTTGATGCCACAAAAAGTTCTGCTAAAAACTTCAGTTTTTTGGTATATTTGAGTTCTTTACATTTTTTATAAATCTGGAATATAAGCCTGGCAGTGGGATTTCTGGCTCTAATGGCATAGACATTTTAATCACTTCTTTAGCTTAATCCTAAATTATTTCCAGAACTGAAACAATGAATGTTCCTCCAATTTTTACCCTTTCTTTAAGTCTTTAAAGAGTATCTTGAAATCTTTCTATCAACTATCTCTGATAAGGTATGCTATCCAAAATATATAGAAAAGACAAATGTAACAAAGAGCCGTTTCCCAAAGGATAAAGTAAAGCAGATGAACAGTTCTCAAAAGAATTCTGACATTCCTCCCAAGTGATATGAAAACAAGAATCAATAAACACTTTAAAAAGTAGTTTATCCAGATTTCCCCCCGAAATACCCATTTTACAACTGTATGTCTTCAGTGGTGTTCACAGGTAAACTCTTAGAGATTCTATACCTTTTATAATTATTTTGAATGCCATTTTCCTTTCTATTATTTTCTCCTAGATTTTGTTACTAAAAAGAACTTGTCTTACTTATCACAGAACACTAATATACTGTGAATTTATTTTGAAACTTCCATCTTGAAACTTTGAAACTACTGTCTCAATTGCTTTATTAGATTCCTGTTGGTTTTAAAATAAATCATGTAGGGGCAGAAACAAGATGATGGAGTAGAAACAGGACTTTCCCACGGCTCCCGCTTCCACCTCCTCCAATTCATGTAAAAAATGATTATAAACAAACTTTGGAGCTACAGAACCTACAAAATGACAGAGAGAAGCTAACCTCCTCCTGAAGACAGCCTGGCAGACCAGCAGGAAGGGGCCAGTGCAGAGCTCTGGAAGTCCAGCCCTAGGTTTTAGGTTCAGGGTGGCCACAACCAGTGGGCTTCAGAGGGGAGGGACTTCAGATCACCAGCAGCTGTGGTGGTTTCCAGAATTATCAACACATAGATGCCAAGGACAAAGTGAGAGGTCAGTGCAGTGTGGACTTTGGGAACCGGGAGTCTGTAAGTGCCGTCCAGCCTTTGCCACCAGGGTGAGAAGTGGCCAGGGTGTGGCGGCCATACAGCCCCCTCTGTGTTGCTGCTTCAGAGCTCCTGGCCTGCAAACTGTAGGGGAACCAAGCCACCAGTCTGAGGGATAATCGCTCTTGCTTTAACCTGCTTGGATCTGGATCACTTTCTAGGGTGGAGGTCCTGGGGTGCGTGACCAGTTTGCAAGAGCCAGTGGAGGCTTCAGAGAGGGCACCCAACTAATAGCCATGGCAGCTGAGAAAACCCCAGCAATTTGGGACAAAACTCCCCTTGCTGGTAGCAGAGTTCTACTGTGGCAAAAAGCTCAGAAGTCAAGTAATTGAGTGGTAACATGAGCAAGCAAAGGAAGCAAAGTAAGCTCAGCGATCCGACTTGACACTCCTATTTTGGGGACAAGAAGGATCAAAACATGGAACAGGAGGAAGACAGCAAAGCCAGAACTCCTGTATCAAAAGCTTCCAAGAAAAATATGAACTGATTCCAGGCCATAGAGGACCTTACAAAGGATTCTGAAAACCAAGTAAGAGAATTAGAGGAAAAATTGGGAAGAGAAATGAGAAAGATGCAAGAAAATCATGAAATGAGAGTCAACAACCTGACTGAAGAAAATAACACCTTAAAAAATACACGGACCCAAATGGCAAAAGAGGCTCAAAAAAGGCAACGAGAAGAAGAATGCCTTAAAAAGCCAACTTTGCCAGATGGAAAAAGAATTTCAAAAGCTCACTGAAGACAATCATTCCTTCAGAATTAGATTGGAGAAAATGGAAGCTAGTGACTTTATGAGCAATCAGGATACTACTAAACAGATCCAAACAAATGATAAAAATAGAAGGCAATGTGAAATATCTCACTGGGAAAACCACTGACCTGGAAAACACATCAAGGAAGAGAGAATTTTTAAATTATTGGTCTACCTGAAAGCCATGATCAAAAAAAGAACCTAGAAATCATCCTTGAAGAAATTCTCAAAGAAAACTGCCCTGATGTTTTAGAACCAGAGGGCAAAACAGAAATTAAAAGAATCCACCAATCACCTCCTAAAAGAGATCCCAAAAAGAAAACTGCTAGGAATATTATAGCCAGGTTCTGAAACTCCCAGATCAAGGAGAAAATATTACAAGCAGCCAGGAAGAAACAATTTTAATATTGTGGAAACACAATAGGATAACACAGGATCTGGCAGCTTCTACACCAAGGGATCAAAGGGCTTGAAATATGATATTCCAGAGGTCAAAGCAGCTGGGATTAAAACCAAGAATCACCTACCCAGCAAAAGTGAGTATCATGTTTCAGGGGAAAATATGGTCATTCAATGGAACAGAGGACTTTCTTTATTAATTTGTTGGTTTACTTTGAGTTTACAAGATTCAGTTCCCCAGTTCTTTGAGTTTCAAATGTTCTCGCCCTCCCTCCCTTTACCTCTCAACCATGGCGGCATACAATCACGTATAGGATCTGCAGATACATTCACATCAAGCATTATTGATGAAAAAACCAGATTTGAATAGAAAATTTGACATTCAGATACAAGAAACAAGAGAAGCATAAGAAGGTAAACAGGGAAAAGAAATCATAAGGAACTTATCAAAGTTGAACTATTTACATTCCTACATGAAAAATGATACTTGTAACTTATGAAACTTTTCTCAGTATGAGAATAGTTGAAGGGAACAGAAATGTATATGTGTGTATATACATATGTATGTATATACATATACACACACATATATGTATACATGCATATGTATATGCACATATATATGTGTATGTACACACGTTTGTGTAAATACACATATATGTATATAAGTATACAGACATCTATGTATATATGCATACATATATTTCTACATAGGAGGGTATATGGGAGTATGAATACATATGTGAGTATGTGTATATGTGTGTACAGGTATACACAGACAGAGGGCATAGGACCAATTTAATAGGAAGGGATGATACTTAAAAGGTGAAATTAAGAGGTGAGAGAGGAATATAATGAGAGGAGATGAGGAGAGACAGAACTATCTCATATAGAAGAGGCAAGGGAAAATGGTTACCATGAAGAACAGGAAGGCAAAAGGGAATGGGTCAACCTTACTCTCATTGAATTTGGCTTAGGGAGGGAATGACATACACACTAAATAGGGTATCTCACTCTACAGGAGAGTAGGGGGAAAGGGCATGAAAGTGGGGATGATGGAAGGAAGGGCAGCTTTGGGGGGAGGAAAGTTGGAAGTATGCACTTTTGAAAAATGACAGGATCAAAGTAGAGAATAGAACAAGTGGAGGGTGGGATAGGATGGAGGGAAATATAGACAGTCTTCCACAATATATCCACTATGGAAATATTTTGCATAGCTACACATGTAAAACCTGTATTGAATTGCTTATCTTCCCAGCAAGGGTGGGTGAGGAAGGAGGAAGGGAAAGAATCTGGAATTCAAAGTTTTAAAATCAAATGTTTAAAAATATATTATTATTATTGTTGTTGTTGTTGTTATTATTATTATTATTATTTTACATGCAACTGGGAAATAAGATATACAGGCACTGGGGCACAGAGATCCACCCTGCCTGACTGGAAAGTCAGAAGGGGTATGGGGGAGGTTATAGGAGAGAGCAGATTGGGGGAGGGGGTATTCAGTGAGATCATTGTTTTGGGGTGGTGGGTAGGGGAAAAATGGGGAGAAAATTTGTAACTCAAATTCTTGTGGAAATAAATGGTGGAAACTAGAAATAAACATAAAATTTAACTAAAAAAAGTTAAATAAAAATTAATTAATTAATTAAATCATGCTTCTTCTTTGCAAATGTTCATGCATTCAATTTCTGTTTCCTCTTTCTTAGGCTTAACATTTCTATATAAGTGCCTTCAAATAACAACACAAAAAGTAGGGCTTCGGGGGCGGCTAGGTGGTGTGGTGAATAGAGCACCAGCCCTGGAGTCAGGAGGACCTGAGTTCAAATCCTGCCTCAGACACTTAAACATGCACCAAAAAAAAACCCAGCTGGGTGACCTTGGCAAGTTACTTAACCCCATTTGCCCTCCTAAAAGAAAAAAAAATGAAGTAGAGCTTCACTGCTTTATTCTTGCATTAATTGGGACAGCTTGTAATGTTGACTCACTGTAAACACAGCAAACTTTGAGTTTTAGATATGTACTCTTTACATTTCAAAACTGCCCTTCTACGTCTACCCCTTTAAAGGTTTTATTATTATTATTATTTTAAAATTATCACTTAAGGTTTTTTATAAGGCTTATACTTCATGAAAAACATTTTTTGTAACTTTTGGTACAATTCATGTGGCTTTTGTTTTAAATATGATTATGTTGTTTACTTAATGTTAAACTATCTTTGCACTGTTAGTAGAAGTCCAACTTAGTCACAGTGGAATTATTTTTTGCTATCATCTTTTTCTAGGATTTAAAAAAATTTTTTTGCATAAATATTCATTGTTAATATTAGTCTATAGTTCTTTTTTTTTTGCTTTATCCTTCACTGGGTTGGGTATTAAGACTATATTTGTCTCAAAAAAAGAAGGGTTTTTTTTTCCCTTAATTTTTGGAAATAATTTATATAGAATAAGTACTAATTGCTCTTTAGACATCTTTTAGAATTCACCTATAAATCTGGATGGAATATTTTTTTGCCTTTTAGTTAAATTGTAATTTTCAAAGGCAAAAAACAATAACCATCCAACCATAATAACAACCCAATAGCAAATACATATTATAACTATGTTGATGGAGTTTTTAATAACATTGGCCCTCATACAAAGTGCAATCAGCAAAGACGTTTCAGACATACCTAGGACCTCCTCTTGGACCTTCCAAATAAGCACTTCTAGGAGGATCTGGAAGCAGCCCACCTGATCTCACTGGTGTGTCTTTAATCGTGTTACAAGGCTGGTTTGAAGCAGATCCTGTAGTAGGAATTTTGGATTCCATATGTCCTTGTTCAGACGAGAAAGAACTGAACGTCAGAGGAGCTTTCGAGTTCACTTGTTCCGAAGAGCCCAAGGATGATTTCATTGTAGGATGGTAAGGTGGAGGTGAACCAAAGGATATAGGAGTGGGAAGAAGTGCTGGTCTAGGTTTGTCTGGAGGTTTTGAGCTTTGAGAACTGGCAGCTGGTGGAACTGATGTGGTAGTTAATTGAGGGGGTAACCCTTGGGGGAGAACCGCTGAAGTGAGATTTGGGGGAGGCATTCCCGGAGGGGGTGTTGCTGACGACAAAGGTGGGGGAGGCAAGACGGGTGGTGCTGCTGAAGAGGAAAGGGATGGTGGGGGAAGAACAGGTGGAGGCCCCGTTGAAGAGAGAGATGGTGGAGGAAGAACAGGTGGAGGTCCAGCTGAAGAGAGAGATGGTGGAGGCAGAACTGGTGGAGGTCCAGCTGAAGGCAGAGATGGAGGCACCCCAGGTGGGGGAACAGATGTTGGTAGAGGAGGCATCACTGGTGGGGGCATCACAGGTGGTGGCACTGTGGCAGGCAGAGCAGGGGGCATCACTGGTGGTGGTAATGATGCTGATAGAGACGGAGGCAATACAGGAGGGGGCATTGTTGGTATTGCTGGAGGCATTTGAGAATATGGAACAAATGGCGGAGGTATTGTCACACTTCCCATATACTGATTTTTCACATTCTGAAGTGTGTTCACTTTCTCCTGAAGGTTGGACTGTGTAGCTTTTAAATGTCCCTGCCATGAGTTCCACTGCTTCTCATACTCTTGAAGCTGATCTTTGTGAGGATAGGTATGGAGCTGATCCTGCCACTGCTGAAACTCTCGTTCCCATTCTTTGAAAAGATGCTGAAATTGCTGCTGTTGCATCTCATAATGCCGCAACTGCATATCTACGGACATAGTCTATAAAATGAAGAGAGAAAAATAATTTTTCAATTTCATAATACACTCTGTTAAAATAGTTAAGACTTAGGGGCTTTGCTGTAATCAAGAGATATCAAGTATATGGAAAAGAGAAAAACTAAAGACTTTAGAAAAGTATGCTTATTGGGGCGGCTAGATGGCGCAGTGAATAGAGCGCCGGCCCTGGAATCAGAAGGACCTGAGTTCGGAGCCGGCCTCAGACACTTAATCCATACAAACAAAAACATAGCCGTGTAACCTTGGGCAAGTTACTTAACCCCAATTGCCCTAAAGGGGCGGCTAGGTGGCGCAGTGAGTAAGAGTGCCGGCCTCGCGTTTGGATGACCCGAGATCAGATCCGGCCTCAGAAAATGAGCACCCACGCATAAATAATGACTAGCCGTGTAACCTTGAGCAAGTTACTTAACCCCAATTGCTTTAAAAAAAAAAAAAGTATGCTTATTAACTTAAATAATAATTTCTTTCCTTCTGATTCTGATTCTCATATAGACAATTGACTAAAAGAGGTAAATATTTATCTTCTCTTATGGCGCTTTTATATAGCATTCCAAAGGAAATACAGTAAAGTTGGATTTAAGTAAATTTTCTAAGATAATTCTAACAGCTGCAGACCACTACCTGACACCTGACACCCTGAGTCTAGTAGTGAACAAGAAATTATATAATTCAGCAGCACCACGGGACCTTCAAGTTCTATTACAATGAGCAGAAACCTCCCCGCCCCATACACAGGAGAAAGTGCCAGGCAACTGGAAAACCATTGCAGAAGACCCAACTTCTGGTTTTTGCCTAATAATTTTAGTATTCTCCATATTTTACAAAGATAAGAATTGAAAAAAGAAAAAGTATAGTACTGTGGGAAAAGTGTTGGACTCAGAATGAGAGCACCCAGGCTACAGCCACAGCTTGACTTCTCTGGGCCTCTGCTGCTTCCTGATCAACAAAATAAGGAGGTTAGAATAACAAGCAGATCAGATTCTTTTACGTTCCAAATCTATAATCCAACGATTCTGTGATCTCAATCCCTAGGAACAAAGTTCATATCCTTTATATTAATAAGTTAATGAGAAAGTAACCTGTATGTGTGGTGGTTGCTGTATGATCTGCTGGTACTGCTGTAGGATCTGCTGTAGCTGGGCATGCTTCTGCATTATTCCCTGATACTGAAAGCCAACTCGGTGATGCTGCTGCTGCTGCCAATGTGCTGCTGCAGCCTGTAATTGTTTTAACCTGGCCTCTTCTTCAGGTTCTTCAGACTACAGAAAAAAGAAGACAAAATCAAGATTATTACATGATACACACGCAAAATCACTTAGACTTGCATAGTATCTTAAAATTTCCCATACAGCCTTGATTCCCTACAATTTTTCTGGCTTTTGGTCATCTTTCTTACCACGAACATGAAATGGTTCTCCATAATAAGAGCACCTTCCCGACAAGGTTCTTGTGAGAATCAAACGAGGTAATATTTGTAAATGGCTGAGCATGCTGCCTGGCCCATAGTATGTACATGAAAAATGTTAATTCCTTTATTCCATATTGGCCCATACACTCAAACATGAATACAGGAGTAGTTATTCTCATAATCATTAGAATCCACACATCTTCATCAGAGAGTAAACCTGTATATTTTTATATTTACTTTCTTTTTCTCTATACAAAAGATGAAAAGAACTATGATCCTCTTCTTTCCATTTTTACAACTTTTACAACCAACAAGGCCAGGAAACTATTATACTCCAAAAATGTGTTAGTTCAAGCTTCTTGGGGGAATTATGACCTTTGGATTGGCACAATCTCTACTTATTTTCCTAAACCTATATATCTATATATATAGATAGATAGATATGTATCTATCTATCTATATCTATATCTATATCTATATATATATATAACTGTATTTTGTAATCAGGTTATGTCTCTAATGCCACTGCAATGCTAAGAACATAGTAGCATATAATACAAAATAATTTAGAAATGACTAAGAGTAAAATATAAAAGGATACAATGTCTGAAATCTTCAAACTTTGAAAAAAAATGGCATCTATAAACTGCCCACATATCCCTTCAGCATCTAGAAGTAAATGCTGTAGGGTCTCTCTATTATCTAAAACTAAGAAGAGAAAAGATACTTTCCTTAATCTATTAGATAGTGATGGATCTAGTCATGCATTCTTCTCCAAAAAGTTATTTTTTGTGGCTGGTACTTTTTTTTTTTTGCTTTTTGGAGGGCAATTGGGGTTAAGTAACTTGCCCAAGGTCACACGGCTAGGTTTCTGTTTATGTGTGCGTTAAGTGTCTGAGGCTGGATCCGAACTCAGGTCCTTCTGACTCCAGGGCCGGTGCGCTACTCACTGCGCCACCTAGCCGCCCCGGTACATTTTGTTTTGAGACAACACACACTTCCCAAACAGCTCAAACCACCTGCTCCCCTGTTTATCTCCCTCCCTTCAATTAAGTAAAATCACCTAGTATTATGCTTAGCACTGATGTCACTTTTCAATTTTATAGCTTGCCAATTTTAAATAGAAAAGGAAAGATGTGTATTTCAACTCTAAGAGTAAGGTACCAACATGATCTGTTATATTTGACTTGGGTTTTGTTGCTTTTTAATGTTTCTTTACACTGTTTTTTCTTATTGTTAGGAAAGTATTTTATTATACAATGACATCACAAAAGCAAACAAGAACTCTATCAACACAATCATCAACCACAATTCCAGAGGCCCCAGGATGAAGCACACTATCCAGAACTGTGCTAGAACTGTGGTGGAGCCATGGTGCAGATCAAGACATATTTTTCTGAACGTGGCAAATGCAGGAATCTGTCCTGCCTGACTAAGCAGATACGTTACAAGGGTTTTGTTTTGCTCTTTTTTTCAAATTTTAATTCTTAACTTTATATTGTTAAAGTCAGTGCATATACTGTTCTTTTGACTCATTACGCTCCAAAATGATACATCTACAACTTACATGTCAATTAAAAAATCCCCACTTAATGCCAAGGAATTAAGTGTATGGCTTACCTGGGGCTCATCAGGAGGGAGAGGAGGTGGAACCTCTTCACTCGGGGGTAATAACGGGGGATCCTGAAATAGAGGAGGTTCAGGTATTTGACTAGTTGTTGTAGTTTCTTCTTTTGCTGGCTCTGGTGCATCTTTCACTGCTCCAGGGCCCTTTAGTGGTTGCTGTCCCTGTGCATGTGCTTTTGCCCTTTGCTGCAGGCTAAGCAAGTGCTGTTTGTACCAATACTGTTGCTGTTCCTACAAAGGAAATCATTTGTGAGAATCACTTGTATAAGCTACTTACCCTGGAAAAAGAATTGAGGGAGGGAGGGAAGGAGAGAGAGAGAGAATATGAATATACAGTCTACCTGCTTGCCTTTTTCAGAAAGGATGAAGACAAAGCATGAAAGAGACAAGTAGGTATTTATAGGCTTTTCACCCACAAGCTAGAGAATTCCAAGCCCACCTCCTTGTGAGACATTAAAACAAACAAAACACCCTTAGGACACAGAAAGGCAACACCTCTAAATAGAGACACCTCCTCCACATCCTTTCCTCCCCTTCCTCGCTCTCTTTAAAGCACATGCTGCCATTTGTGTGACTGGTCTGTGAGACGTCAGATCAGAACAAGTACATTCACTTGGGGCTTATCTTTACTCCGTGTTGAGGCACATTTACCTCATCTTCTTACATCCACAGAGCACAATCAATCCCACTTCCTTCAGGAAGCCTCTCAAGCTCTCCAAGTGCTCTGTGATCTCTCCTTTCTCTGAATTACAGTCTGTAACACAGACTTAACACTCTTTTATTGCTCACTAATTGCTTCAGGCCTGTTAATCGTATTTCCCAATTAAAATATAAGTTACTTATGCCTATATACTCATCCTTTCCTCCACAACCTCCCGCCCCTACTGCTGCCAAGGAGAGTACTGAGCACAAAGAGCCAGGAGCTAAATCATCTCTCCTCCCTGTGGCCCTGAATCTTCCCATACTACATTCCCCTGTTCAAAGTCTCCCTATTTATTGCCTCTAACATAAAATACAAACTTCGCAACCCACCAACTGAGGCCCTCTGCAATGTGGCTCCTTCCTGCCTCTACCTCTCCAGCTTCACTTTACATTGCTCCCCTGCATAAACCTGCATTCTTGCCACACTGGAATGCTATCTATTTTCCTGAATCTGATCTCTAGCATTTGTGCAACTAGCACCCTTACTCTCAGAATCCTTTTCTTCCTTCAAGGCTCAACTCTCACATTTCATCCTCAGTGAAGCTGTCTCTAGTTTTTAGTATTCACTCTGTCCCTCCTTAAATCACCTTGGAGTTACTTCTCTGGGTAAGCATTGCACCTCCTCAGAACAATGTAAGCTTCTTGCAGTCAGGAGCTACCTTTTTTTTTTCTTCTGGGGGGGGGGGGTCCTTTCAGCCCCAGAAACTAACACATTGCTTTGAACAAAGAAGACTAATTGACACTTAGTGATTTGAAATAAAAATAGTGAAGCTCCTTATGTTACCTTACTTTAAAATTTTAAGAATCTGTGATTTCATTATTATAAGTATTCCCTCTGTAGATGAAAACAGCAATTCAAGTAAATAGTTTTCAACTTTTCAGATAGCCAAAAAGTTTATCATCACAAAGCCAACCTGATAGTCAAACTTCACTCGCATGCTCCTTTGACAGTCACCAAACAGCCACCACTGGGGCCAAATACCTGAAGATTTTCCAGCTTGGCAGGGCCTACTAGAGCTTGCCCTCAGCTGCCATAGCTTTAAGGGGCCCTTGGTCACCACCAGTCAGGGTAAGGCATCAGAGGAGGACTTTAGTAAACAAAGAGTTTTCAAACTGACCCTCTGTGAAAAACACTGTGGTATATAATAGTATATTTACAAATAAGCAAGCATAAAATTCATAATGCTGACTAAACATTCAACTAACATTCACTATAGCACACCTTTAATTTTTTTCTAATACTTCAATTATCCAAAAACAACATAAAGATATAGTCATTAGATGAGATGTTTTTGCTTAATTGTCTGTGTTTCAAGGGAGGGTCTCTGAAGAAGGAGGGTGTTGAAATGAAAAGAATGGAAAGACAAAGCCTTCAATAAAATGTTATGTTTTATAAAAAGAACATAAAGAGAAAGAAAATAGATAAATCCAGTAACCTGAAAGATTAACACTCTTCAAATATTGGCAGAAGCTGAAAAGAAGATAAATCTACAATTCCAAGATAAGCACTGAAAGGTATAAAGATGCAGCTATCCATCATAGATTAATGCCTACAGGTCTGAGAAGGACACAGACCTTATATCATGAACCGTGCTGGGCTCTCAATACTTGCCAGTTCACTATTTTGTTTAACTCACTGGAGAAGAATCATCCAGTTCAATGATAGGAATGTCAACACATGGTTGGAAGTCAATAAATGAATGATAAAATGATACCATCCTTCAAAAATGTCTTCAGAGAAGACAGCACCACTTTTTTTTTTTTTGCTTTTCGGAGGGGGGGAGGTAGGGCAATTGGGGTTAAGTGACTTGCCCAAGGTCACACAGCTAGTTTTTTGTGTTAAGTGTCTGAGGCTGAATTTGAACTCAGGTCCTCCTGACCCAAGAGCGGGTGTTCTATTCACTGGGCCTCCTAGCTGCCCCTAGCACCACTTTTTTATGATAGGAAAGAGTTGAAAACAAAGTAGAAGCCCACTGAATGGAGAATGGCTAAACGAATTGCAAGTACACAAACATAATGGAATATTACTGTGTTATAAGAAATGATGAATGTGACAAATACTAAGAAGCAAGGAAAAATCTACATAAAATTGATGAAGAATGAAGCAAAATCAAGAAACGCCATATACGACCACAACAATATAAATGAAAAGAACTACAAAAAATAAAGTGTTGCAAAATTATAAAGAATAAGCATGGCTCCAAAGAATTAAGAAAACACTCTCACTCCACCACTTTTCAAAGGTGGAGGGTTCACAAGCACACACTGCACATATTTTCAGACTTTTTCAATTACTTATGCTGATCTTTCCCCTCTTCTTTTTCTATTTTGTATATATAGTGCTATTTATAAATAGCATTTTTAAAATGCTATTTATAATATGGGATGGCTGAGGAGGCAGGAAAGGGGTACTAGAGGAAACTATAGTGATTTAAAAAGAAGACATCCAGAAAAATGTGCATGTATACACACACATACACATACATATAAACAAAAACCTGAGTGGGCATTAAAGAATACAAGATTTATTTTGATACAAATATGGCTTCCTCACCCCTAACTAGCCCCCTGCCATTTTTTCCCCATAAAACCAAACTACAAATTTGTTAGAAAACAATCATTTATCATCTACTGTGTAGAGACCACTGACTTGCAGTCAGCCAGTCCCAAGTTCAAATCCAGGCTTGGACACTTTCTAGTTGTTTGACTCTAGGCAAATCATTTAACAGTTGTCTGCCTCAGTTTCTTCATCTGTAAAATGGGGATAATAACTATCTACCTAACTCTCCCAGGGTTATGAGGATAAAATGAAATAATATTTATAAAGTGCTTTGCAAACTTTAATGTACTCTATTAATGCCAGCTATTATTATACAAACCTATACACAAAATAATGTAAGGTATTTCAAGACAAGGAAATGTGCAGTTTATATTTTGTTTCAAAAAGTGATGAGTTAGTATAAGCTGCCTCCTCCAGGAATGCATGAAAAAGCATTTATTAATCAATTCCTACATGCAAGGCCCTGCTAAGGGCTGGTGATACAAAAAGAAAAGGAAGACATTCCCTTTTCTCAAAGAATTTACCTTCTAAAAGGGTAGGACAACATATACAGTTTCAGGTGTAAGTCAGGCCTAGTGGTTCTTAGGGTACAGCAATACAGAAGATGGTAAAACACCTTCTTTAATGGCATTTCAACTGATAAGGGAAGTACTTGTTTCTGATGTTGGTTACATCCTGATTAAATATAAATTTATTCTAAGTCCATATCACCATTTATTAAATCCTTAATATCTTGATATTCCAAAGCAAAGAACAAAGAAATAAAAAATTTTAATTTATGTTTGTACTGCTATTCTTAAAAACTTAATCCATTAAGAGAATCAACTTAGGTTCGATGATAAATGACAACTTCTAAGACTATGAGTATAAACAGTGCCAAAATTCAAGAATTACAAAATCCAAAATATACAACATTAAATGTTTACAAGGTTTACTTGCCATATATTGGCAATGACATGTTTAAAAAAAGCTTATAATACAATAAAGAAGAAAATCTTCTTACTAGCTGTGTGACCTAGGGCAAGTCACTTAACCCCCCCCCCCCCCACTGCCCTATCCAAAAAAAAAGGGAAGAAAGTCTCTTGGTAATAAGAATTAATTTTAAGAATCACACCTACCAAAAAACTTTTGTTCAAAATTACAATTCCATTGCTCCTTGTAAGAGAAAGGGAAATTCAAGTGTACAGAAGAGGCCATTGTACTCTCTGATTTGAAATGATTTTAAGCAAACCTTTTATATGTTCAGAAGACATTAGAATTCTACTAGTGCGTTACAGTTATAAGTGGTCTTTCAGGGGAACTGTGCCAGGAGAACCATAGGGGAACTTGTAGTTGAAATGACATCAATGTAGAGATTCTAAACAGAAATATGTCCCCCAAAATCTTGCCCCGATACCTAAAGTGGTGCTTTTTCTCGATTTTTTTCCTTGTCCTAAGATCATAGAATTGAAACCTGAAAGAAACTTTTGAAATAAACTTGTATAACCCCCTCAAACTTACATATGAAATCAAGGCCCCAGGAGGTTAAATGACTTGCCCAAGGTCACAAAGGTTGTAATTACAAAGTCAGAATTCAAACCCTTCTTGTCTGATTACAAATTCAACGTTCTTTCCCACTATACCAAACTGTCCCCTCAATCCTATAACAGATTTTCCATGTGGAAATAAGCTAATCATAATTTCTTAAATAATATCCTTTAGTGTTCAATTTCCAATGTAAAGCTTTGAAAAGGTAAAGTTGGTTATAGTTAACTCTTGAGAATGGTATTATGTGTGTCTTGGATTTGCTTTGTCCTTATCTGTGATTTTACTGGTGTACAGAACTCCCCGTAAGAAAGCTCCTTCCAGGGCGGCTAGGTGGCGCAGTGAGTAGAGCGTGGGCCCTGGAGTCAGAAGGATCTGAGTTCGGATCTAACCTCAGACACTTAACGCACACAAACAAAAACCTAGTCGTGTGACCTTGGGCAACTTACTTAATCCCAGTTGCCCTCCAAAAAAAAAAAAAAAGAAAGCTCCTTCCACCTATGCAGATAGACAAGTACTATGCACTTAAAGTCTACAGGAGATACCTGGCAGCACTGAAAGGTTAAATACTAGTCTGGAATCATATATCCAGTATGTGTCAGACACTAGACTAGTACCAAGTTTTCCTCTCTGTCCACTATGTCATCTTGTTTCTAATATTTATTGATATATATTGAAAAACTCAACCCTCATTTTGCTCAAGTTTATAAATGTAAGCAGATAGAGTGTCTGTTTAAGTCAGTCAACAAGCATTTCTTAAGGGATTACTGTGCTAAGCCTTCAAGAAGCTTACATTCTAATAGGGGAGACAATATGCAAACAAATATGTAAGAAGCTACAAGATACACACAAGGTAAACTGAAAGAAATCTTAGCAGAGATGCATTAGCATTAAGGGAGGCTGGGATTGCCTTTTGTTCAGGTAATTTTAGCTGAAACCTGAAGAAAGTTAGGGAAGCTAAGAGGGAGAGACAACAGGGAGTCTTCTAGGCATGAAGGACAGCCAGTGATAATGCATGGAGGTAGGAGACAGTGTTTTGTGGGAGGAACAGTAAGGCCAGTGTCACTAGATCTCAGAATACTTGGAGGGTAGTAAAGTCTAAGAAAGCTGAAAAGGCAAGAAGAGGCTGGCTTATGAAAGGCTTTAAAAGTCAGTGGATTTTATATTTGATCCTTGAGGTAACAGTATTAACTAAATTCTTCATTTACTTCTAGTACTATCTTCCCCCCAACTAATAGAAGGCTAGGGCAGCTAGGTGGCACGCTGGGCCAGGAGTCTGAAAGACTTGAGTTCAAATCCCACTTCAAACACTTACTAGCTATGTGACCCTGGGCAAATCACCTAACCCTGCTTGCATCAGTTTCCTTATCTGTAAAATGATCTGGAGAAGGAAATGAAAAATGATAGATACTCCAGTATCTTTGCCAAGAAAACCCCAAATGGGGTCACAAAAAGTCAGACACGACTAAAATGATTCAACAAGAAAAAGTCAAATCATCATTCCTTTCAACCTCAGAGCTGTGTGAAACATTTAAAAGAAGTCAGTCAACAAGCATTTGAATGCTTAGTATGTGCCAAGGACTGTACAAAGTGCTGAGGATACAAAAAAAATAGTCCCTACTCACAATCTGTCCCCCCCCCCCAAATTAAAATGTGAGCTCACATTCTAAGGGGGGGGAAATAAAATAGAGGAAATAGATAAGTTCAGGAAACAGCACATGTATAGAAAGATGTTGGTAATGGAAAACTGTAATGATACCATTATCTGCTGGAGTTTTCTGTTTGCCAAAAGTAGTACAGGTATTATCTCTCTGACTTACCTTAGTGATAATTTTACTATAACAAACGAAAGGGAAATTTTATTCTGAAACTGACACTCAATATGGCAAGGACCTTGTTTCTGGAGGAGAAATTATGGAAGCCTTGGAGTGGGGAAATATTATTCCCTCATAAAGTTTAAGGGAAAAAAAGGAGAGGAAGGCTGAGTATAGTTCAATACATACTCTAGAATTTTAGGAGAGTAGATTTTAAACGATTCAGAGGACTGACACAAAAACTTCCAAGGGCTAAAATTCCACAGTGGAACAGCACAAAAGGGATGAAAAATTCTTAAGAACAAAATTCTGAAGACATATAAAGAAAAAAATTCGTATAAAAAAAAAAGTTGTCTCAAGTGACCCAAGTGGATGCACAGAAACTCAAACACCTGAGATCTTTTAAAGGTAATGTACAAAAGAATGAAATAAGCAGAAGAGAGGATATATAAAACCAAGGCACAGTATTGTAAGCATAGGGTCAGGAGAGCCAAGGAAATGTTTAATGAGCTGCACAGCCAGCAAAGATAAGTAAGACTGCTGCTCAAGAGGCTAAGGATCATATCTGACAGAGAAGGCAGTGTTGTGTGACTCTTAGTTTGTACGATATTTTTCTCTGCAAAGGAGAATGGGAAAGGACAGAACAAAAATGACTAAAGGGGAGGAAGAGGGTGATCCAAGATACGTAAGGGGATAGGAGGACATCACCAAGGTGATTTAGTCATCTATCTCAGATCATCTACATTCTCAAGAAATGAAAAAACTAGGGGAAGTAACTGTTGAACCAAGAAAAATCAAGAATAGGACATGTGCCACCACAACTGGAAATTTACAAATGCCCTGAATATTCAAAATAAAAGAAAAGTCTGTAAGCTACAGACCAATGAGTGCAACTTGAATTCTTGGGAAGATTCTAGAAGATACTAAAGAAATCATCAATTAACATTCAGAAAAGTAATCGGTGATCAAAACAGCTAGCATTGTTTCAAGAACAAGTCATAAGAGACTTTGGTTTCCTGGGTTTCTCTGAAGGGCCCAAGCTCAGCGAAGCAATGTCCAATTACTCTGCTGAGGCTTTCACATACATCATAAGCAAAAACGGTAAGAATCATGTTGGGTCTGAGAATACCTACATCTGGTGGCTTATGTTCCAAGAGAGATTTTTACCTCCCACAGTGAAAGTATATATCCACAATGGACTCAAGAAAAAACTGACAAGTGACTATCCACCCTAACAAACATTTTATCACAGTATTAAAAATAAATTTTAAAATATAGGATTTGACTGAAATAAAAGTGGTGAAAATAGTGATCAGAGAACAAGGAGATGAAGAAGTGAATATGGTTGATCAATCTTTCTGGGATGCTGACACAGAAAACACTCGTGATGTTTTTACAAATATTCTGTGTTGCAGCTGTATTTGGTTATTCCTACTATTTTCATTCTTTAAAGAGCAGAGCAAAAAACAAATGATGAAGAAATGTGAATTAGTTATATTCCTGGTTGGTAATTCAACAAACAAGCATTTGTACCTATGTCTTGTTAAAATAAAGATTGGTTCAGAGTTTACTAACTAGACATTATAAGAGAAGGTAAGTAGTATGAGCCCATCTGGGAATCTTATGAATAGATATCATCAACTTATTTTACCTTAGACAAAGTAGCAGTTTTCAAAGAATGGTAACAATGATTCAGTCATCCTACAAAGAACAGTAACAATGGTATCAACTTGTCTGGTTATTGGCTGCTGTCACCTACAAGCCCCAGAGTAGCTTCCTCCTTTTTCAAGGATCATAGGAATATAAGATCCTAGCTCTAGAGGTGGAAAAGACCACAGAGATCCTCTGGTCTGACCTGTTCATTTTAAAGATAAGGAAATTGAAGCCCAGGAAGGTTAAGTAACTTCCCCAACCTCATACAACTGGTAAGCATGAGAAGCAGGATTTAAAGCCAGGTCTTCTGGGTTGAATCAAGTGTTCCTTCCACTGTACTAGGTTCCCTCCTAAAAGCAGTTCAGTACCTGTGCTTAATATTCCTTCAACTTCAACCCTTGCCCTTGTACTTGAAGACTATGATATCCACACTAATGTGGACATAATGTCCCTTTAAATATCCTGGTCCCCCCAATTTGTCACTCTTCAACTCCAATGACCTACTTCCCTTTCACCTTATCTCAGCTACCCCCAGTAGCTGTAATACAACAGATAACACCATCACTTCACGATCTAAGCTTCTGATATTCTCTTCTCTTACTGTTCATCTCTCCCACTCTTTTACTTCCCTAAATTTATTCATTCTTATCTCCACCTTTAGTCTCAACACCATCTCCCTATTTTCTCCCATCTCATCTCATCTAGGCTCACTTTCTTGCCATCACAGTTTAGACAAGTTAAATATGCATTATCCTCCACCCTTGAATCCCTTGCTCTTCTGTTCTTCCACCATTCATCCCTGCCCATCCTCAACCCGAAGTCACCCAACCACTATTGCTGCCGCCACTGCTCCTGCTGCCACCACCGCCGCCGCCACCACCACCACTGCTGCCACCTCCACTATCACCACTACCACCACCGCCACCGCCACCAGCACCACCACCGCCGCCACCGCCAGCACCACCAGCGCCACCGTCGCCACCACCCTTACCGCTACCGTCGCCACTGCCACCACTACCACCACCACCACCACCGCCGCCACGTCCACCACCCTGACCACCCTCACCACCACAGCCACCACCGCCACCACCGCCACCACTTGCTTTTTCTGCTCATACTTCTTGGGCTGCTGATACTGTTAGAGAAATAGTCAAGCACAATGACTGAGTTCAGTACAAATTGATGCAATATCTAATATTACCAGACTCCTTGTTATTATAGGACAATCCTTTAACTCTTCCCTGAATCATGCTCTCCCTACAGGGATTTCTGAATCTTATGCCTTTCCTCAAGCTCCAAGACCACTTCTCTTCTCCTTGCCAAGACTAACCCCTCTAATTCATGTCCTTGATTTCATCCCCTCCAAGAAACTTCCCTAATTGATCATTCCCTCCCGTATCACAAATCATTCCTTCTCTGGCTTATTCCCCAATCCCTAAAGACAGTCTCAAGACTCATTCATCCTTAACAAAGTCTTCATCTGCCCATGCCTTCCATTCACCTTATTGTCCTATATCCTTCCTCCATTCACTCACTCCAGATGCTACAAAGAGCTGTTGATACTCAATGTCTCCACCTCTTCACTTCTCAACCCCTGGCTTTGGAACCCTCCACTATATTGAAACTGCTCTCTCAAAAGTTAACAATGATCTCAACGACCAAATCCAAAGGTGTTTTCTCAGTCTTCCTCCTTTTAAGGACTCTGCTGTGTTTGACACTACCAACCAGCCCTTCCTCTCTGAATGTTTTTTCCTCTCCTAGCTTCCATAAATGGTTCATGAGATCATAAATATACAGTTACAAAGCATGTTAGAGATAAAGAGTCCAAAACCCTCATTTCATGGAGGAGGAACCTGAGGCACAAGAAGAGGAGGTTAAGTGACTTGCCCTGGGTTGTTGTTGTTTGCTCTTCATTTTCAAAGAGGACCAATGACATCACAAGTGATGTCTTGACTTGCTTATGAATTGGATTTAAGTGAGGCAGAGCTGCACAAAGTTGTAGACTTCATTCTCTCTTCCAAGTCATCAAAGTCTAGTGGTAAGACAAAAGTCAGGAAGAGTGACAATGGCCCAGGATGTAGTGGATGATCTTGTCATCTTAAACGTCTGATCAAGCTCTAAGCGCTCTACAATAACCGTTTCTGCTACTTTCATGGTCGCTGGAACAAATTGTTCTCATTCTCCCATTCTATCAGGGGACGTCTTCACAGGCTTAGGGTAGACATTCCTCTAACTCACCCACAGGTTGGAAGCCTATCAGTTACGCTCAACCTGGTTTTGCCCATCTGCTGAGAGGATTTACTGGGATGTGGTCACTGTGCAAGTTATAGCTTCTTGGAGGCATAGGTGAGAGTTGAGTGCCAGGTGAACGAGAACCCTGAAAAGGGCTCAGCAAGCCCCCATACCAGAGTTGTTAGTCCTCTTTAAACAACCCATACACGCCTGGATTACACAGATAGTAAACAATAAAACCGTAACTCAACCCAAATCCAGTGTTCTTTTCTTAAGGAGATAATAGTTACAAAGTACTTATCAAATGCCTGGAACATAGTAGGTACCTTAATGTAGGTGTATTCCCTCCTTTCTAAACCTGTCTTTCTCAGTCTTCTTTGCTGAATCATCACAAATCTCTCACCTCCTATTCACAGATGACTGCCAAGGTCTGTCCTAGGCTCTCTTTTTTCTCCTTTAACTCTCTCCCCTTCCATTATCTTATCAATTCACATGAGTTAATTATGATCTCTATGCAGGCTCTCAGGAACTCTAGTACCACATTTCCAACTGCTTCCTCGACACCTCCACCTAGATATCATATTCTGTCAATATCTCAAACTAAATTTGTCCAAAACCAAATTCATTATATTCCTCCTTAATCCTTCTCTTTTTCCAAACTTCCCTATTTTCACCAACAGTACTACAACCAATTTCTCAATTACTCCTGTTAATAATACTAGCGTTATTTCTGACTCTTACCTTTTCTCACCCAACACCATCTCTTCCCCCAGACAACCAGTTGCTAAGTCCTATTCTTTCTTTCGCCTTCTTCTCCATTGCCACCACCTGAGTTTGAGGCCCCATCTCCTCTGGCCAGAACTATTACTGTCTCCAGTTTCTCCCCATCACCAAGCTTTCCTTCAAAAAGCAGCAGTTCCTTATTGCCTATTAAATAAAATACAACCCCACTAGCAGCAACTTATACTTATTTAATTTTTTCCACTTTATATATTATACATTCCAGCCAAACTGGAATACTAAGTGTTCTCTATACTTGAGATTCTATCTCCTGTCGTCATGTAGTCACACAAGCTGTGGCCCACGTTTGAAAATGTACCATTCCCCTTCATCTCTGCCTTTCAAAATTCTACCTTCCTTTGAGGTCCAGCTCAAGTGCTATCTCATCCACAAAACCTTTTCATATCCTCAACATCACACCCCACTCCCAATCATTAACATTTTCTCTCTCCTCAAATGACCCTGTGTTAACTTAACTCTTCATAGGTTGTACTCCTCCAATTCTAACCCTAGTAAAATATAAGCTCCTTAAGGGCAAACTTTTTGTCTCTCTAGTCTAGAAAAGTACCTATCTTGCACTTAATATTTGTTGAATTTAACTGAATTACTGATAATTAACAAAATGTAGTTCATCTATTGTTGCAGAGTAAAAGATGTATAAGTTTATAACTAATTTTCTGAGTCACTGATCCCTCAAAAAGGCAAAATGTAAGGAGAGAAACCAGTGTAACCCCAAAGCAAGTGCCTCATGGGAAGGAGTTCTTAAATACAAAACAATTACCACTCTTAACCAGGCCACCCTTGACAATTCTCATTTCCCAAAACAAGTTAGAAGTGGGCAGTGAAAAGAACCCTAGTTAGTAACTTAAATCTTTTAGCTACAAATGGCTTTCAAAATTAATAAAAAATATAGTCAAAATGAAGCAAATACTAATATACTCAGAGTATAACATAAACAAGTTTTCTTTATCTTTCCAATGGAAGTTTTGGTTTAAATTATTATAGAAAAGCCATTTATCATATTTAGCAAAACTCTTGAGCCTAGTAGCTCTTTTTAAAGAGTTAAATTTGAAATTTAACTGAGGTGTCATCCTTTACTCCTCTCACTAATCCTGAGCATCTAAAACCTCTTTAAATGTTTACTGTTTTATAGACTATAAATATCTCTCTTATGCAGGGAAGAGGCTGTGCAAACTTGATTGTTTCCTTGGTCTGTATACTATGGTTAGACCTTCTACACTTTCATAATCCCTCGATTTACTCCTAGTAAAGCGAATCCTACTAATCACAAATGACCCATCCAGATTCCAAAATACCCATGCTCTATTAAGGAACTTTCTCTCGAAAGTGAATCTTAAAGATTACCCCCACTGACAAACCCTCTATTCAACACGAATGCTTACCTGTGGGGTCATAGTGGAAGGATCTGGTTGAGGGGCTGGCTGCTCAGCGCTTGTGTTCTTGGCACCACTTTCCAATGGCTCTTGCTGGGCAGCTGTACTGGTACCCGAAGGGCTGGGTTGTGGTGGAGCCAGTTGTGATTTGGTATGGGACTGAGAGGAGTGGGAAGGAGAGGACTGGGACTGGGGCAAGTAAGCCTGGGAATGGGGCAAGTAAGACTGCGAGGAGCTGGAGTAAGAAGAGGAAGACTGGGAAGGTGCAATATAGGACTGGGGTGGGGACTGGGAAGGGGATGGTTGAGCTGGCGGCAGGTAGGACTGGGACGAGGACTGGGGGAAATAAGAGGGCGGGGGCTGGCCAGGGGGCATGTAGGCTTGGGATGGGGGGATGTAGGAACCAGGGGGCACTGGGGGAGACTCGGGAGGCGAATCCAGCTCCATGGGCACTGGGCCAGGGGGCCCCTCTCGGTGCTGCTGCTGGAGCATCTGATGCTTGTACTGCTGCTGCTTCTGGTAGCTTAGGACCGGCCCCGGCGGCGGGGGCATCGGCGGAGGCGGCGCCTGCCAGTCCCCGTAGCCCCCGCCGGGCATGACCGGAGGGGGCGGCAGAGGGGGCGGGGGGAGGTGATGGGGCTGGAGGACGCACTGCATCTGCTTCTGGTGCATCTGCTGCAGCTGCTGGAGCTGCGCCAAGTGCTGCTCGCGGAAGCTCAGGAAGCCCGATGAGGCAGGGGCCGCCGGCGCCGCCGCGCTCGAGTAGCCGCCGGGCCCCGGGGAGGCCTCAGGGAGTCCAACGGGCGGGGGCGGCGGAGGCACCGGGGGCGGCGGGTAATGGCTCGCCCCGCCATACCGGCCCCAAGTCGGATACATATCGGAGGAGGCGGCAGAGCGATCCCCGGCGCCGTTACTCGTCGCAACCGACCCAGAGGGCTGCAGCCGCCGCCGCGACAGCCGGAACTCGCGGCGTCTCCAGGCCCCGGAGCGTGTAAGCGGAGCGCGCCAGTGCGCAGGCGCGAACGCCTTCGCCCGCGACTGCAGAGGCGAAGGCAGGGGCGGGGTCTAACCCAGTGCGCTTGCGCAGTAGCCACCGAGAGGAGAACAAAGGCAAGATAGAGCGGCCCTGTCTTGTGTTGACCCATGGTTGCCATCTTCCTTCAGACCCGGAAATTGTCTCCAGCTGTGGAACTTTGCTGCAATCACAGACTGGTTAGAGCACCATGCTACCCTGGAAGATGTGATCGATGTCACAAAGATCAAAGGTCAAGAGTTGGAAGGGACCCCGGACGTCATTGAATCTAGTCACATTTTGCAGATGACGAAGCTGAGCCTGGCATTCAAGCCCCTCCACAATCTGACCCACACTGCCCCTCCAGCCTGATCTCCCAAGACCGATCTAGCGGAGACATTTAGAAAGGAAACGAGTCTTCCAGACCCCCCCATCTCCGTCTGTTTTTTAAACAGATGAAATGAACACCCAAATGTGAATGTTCCTCACCTTTAAAAAAAAAAAAGAAGCAGAATTGACAGCTGTATGTCAATGTAATTGGTTTCCTGTGGGTGTAAAAACATAATTCTGAGAAGGGGCTTTTCCACACAGGAGTTCAAGAGGAAAAAAGCCGATTTAAGAAGCAGCCCCTGCTTCGGACCTTCCCGGGGAGCTCAGAAACAGAGCAGTGCTGATAGTCCCATGCTAAGCTAGAGACACTCTTTATGTTACGGAGCTTGACAGTGTGTTGTACAACCTGCTTTCTGTTTGTTTTTCCTGCTGTGTGGAAGTGTTTTATGTGTGTTGGTACTTGTCAAGGTTATCATTTTTTAAAAAGGTGATATTCCACTTTACAGAGACAGCAGCATCTTCTCTACAATTCAAATTCCTTCGTCTGGCATTTAAAGCCCTGTGCAATCTGACTTGACCTATCTCTCCCTTCTTATTTCCTGTAGCTGCCCTAAACAACCCCCCCCCCCCCCCCCGCCGCCAACGTGAATTCTTTACAATCCTTTGTTTCTTCAACTGTAAAGTGAACGAGGTAGTTCGACTAAAGAACAAGGACTCCAAAGTCCTGTTCAGCTCTAACTAAATCCCTTCACTCCTTCCCATGATGTGCTCGTTCCCATCTTTCTGTGTTTGTTGGTACTGATTCCTTGGCCTGGAATACTGCCATGCCCCTCATCTATATCCTCCCCATCTATAAAGACCCGGTGAATATTCCACCTGCTTCAGGAAATTTCCTTTGACAATGAAGCCACGTGGTTCTTCTTTCTCTGGATTCCTGTAGCACTTGTGGCATGAACCATACCACCTATCATTTGCTTCTATGCTTTTCACACTTCTTTGTTCCATGTGTGTTATTCTCATTTTATCAACTAAACTGTAATCTGAGGGCAAGGAATGTGTTTTCTTTTCTTATTTCCCCCAATTGTAGCACAGATGAGAACACATCAGGGAACCACTAGACTTGATCACTTGAAGACAGAGAAAATAACTGTCACAGACCATCTCTCTGAGGAAATGGATTACCAGAGGAACACATGTGTTTGAGATTTGGGAACAGGGAGGTCAAGATGTACAGCTGAGATTTGTCCCAACTTCCTTCCCCTACAGGATCTAGATGACATTACCTGACAGAACCAAATCATTCAATTAATCAATCATCAGTCAATAAGAATTTAGCAAGCAACTACTATGTGCTTACTAGGGATATAAAAACAAAAATGAAAGTCTCTGCCCCCCCCCCCCAATTTACAGTATATCTGGGAAACAGGCCCTAGCATAAATAAATTTGTAATATACATAAAGAAAAAATGAAGTTATTTTTTGAGGAAGTAGTTATAACTTGGGATCAGAAAAGGACTCATATATAAAGTGGCATTTGAGCTAAGCTTTGAAAGGAGCTAGATAGTCTAAGAAGAAGAGGTGAGAAGAAACACATTCTAGATATAGGGGATAGCCTCTGCAAAGGCACAGAGACTGGAAATAACTTGTTTTATATAAGCTGCTCCTATTTAGGCATATCAAACTGGATGTCCCATAGACATCCTAAAATTCAACACGTCCAAAACTGAATTCATCTTTCCCCTTAAACTTTCCCTATGCTGTGTTTAATGTGTATAATGCAAGGATATAGGGCAGAGGTCTGTCTCAAAAGAATTCAACCACTTCTTTCAATCCAAGTATCAAGTTTATTATGACGCTGGGTGGGTGGGCAAGATTTCTAGTGAGTGTGAGGGGTTTGTGACGCCAATACAAGTGGGTCAGATTTTTAAGGAATTTTTAAATTTGATGAAAATGGATGGATATTTTTATACAGAAAGATTGTGGGAGGATCTGGATGAGATTAAGGAGTGGCAAGGAAACAAATAATCCAGGTGGGCTGGGGTGGGCCTTGGGCAGAGGCACCAATGATCTGGACTATTGAAATGTATAGGAAAATTCAGGGAATGGGTTGCTGTCAAAGCCATGATGTTTTCCTTTTAGGGGTTCGGATCCCATCCCTATTACCTCTTTCCTACGTCCCTTGAGGGACTAGGAAAATGGTATCACCCTTTACAGTAACAGGAAAGGTAAGAGGTAGGGAGGTTTTTGGAGAAAGATGGATTCAATTTTGGACATGCTGAATTTAAGATGACTACTGGATATTCAGTTTGATATGTCTGGAGATGTATTTGCTATTTCTTACATAGAACAGTCTATTTCCAGAGATGGTAGAGACTGAAACAAGGGCACTAGTTTGTAGACTGTTACAATAGTCCAGACTAGAGGTAAGGAGAACTTAAACTAGGATGACGACTGTATGGGTTGTACAAAAGGGGACAGATTCAGAGATGTGCAAGTAGAATTGATACCTAATCCACAGGAACAGATAGAGAGACCAAGGTCCAGCACCTTTGGCCTTTGGCCCTAAAACACCATCCTGTGGAAATTATCACTATTACATCTCAGTTGTCACCCAGCACTACCCCTATGGTTAGCAAACTCCAACTACCTGTTACTCTCCCTTGGCTACCTGTTGTTGTTCAGTTGTGCTCAACTGTTTGTGACCCTGTTTGGAATTTTCTTGGCAAACATACTCCAGCTCGTTTTACAGATGAGGAAACTGAGTTAAGTGTTAGGTTTAAGTGACTTGTTCAGGGTCACACAGCTAGTAAGTTTCTGAACCCATATTTGAACTCAGGAAGATGAATCTTCCTGACTCTAGGCCCAGCACTCTATATCCACTGTACCTCCTAGCTTACCTCTCTTGGTTACCTAAGTGAATAACCTCCAGTCCTTACCTCTCATTCCTCTATCTCTACACACAACTTGTGTCCCATTCCAACTCTATTCACACTTTCCCCTACACCTTCTTGAAGGTCCTTTTCTAAAAAGAAGCCAATTTACTTTTCATTCTGGACCTCTTCCTTTTGTACTCCTTTCATGTACTTGCTCTCATTGAAATCTGACTTCCTCCAGATGATCCTACATCCCTGACATTCTCTCCACCACTTGTTGTATGTTCATTCATATTCTCCCCTGTACAGCACCCACACTGGTCCCAGAAGGTACTGTCACTCCTCAGGGACACTTCCAGATACTGTTTACTGCCATCACTCAGCAGCCTTCCCTCCTTTGAAATTCATTCTATTTAGATTTATCACTTGATATAGATCATGATGGCTGCTGTCTACCCACCCCCAGGTCATCTTTATTCTTCTTCCTTCCTTCCTTCTTTCCTGCTTTCCTTCCTTTCTTTCTTTTTTTCCTGAGATTCGAATTCTCCCTATTTGTCCAAAGCTGGAAATACTATGGCTACTCACAGGCATGATTCTACTGTTGATCAGTACTCTCCACAAGCTTACTGATGCAACACAATTCTAATTTCACCTTCCTCATCCTGAGTAGACCTTCTGGGTTACTCTTTAGAAACCTCACTTTTATTATTGGCTTATATGCCCTAAGCCCATCACTTCACCAGTGAGGTAACGGCTATCATGGCAGATCTTTTGTCTGATGCCCCTATGTAAACCTGGGCTCCTAGTAGTTCTGTCTCTTCAACTGGAGTGCATATCCAACTCCTGATCTGGGCCACCATCCTGCATATTACTTCCCTATGATACCCATCTGACTGTGAATGCTCTCTGTCTGCAGTCCATGGGTTGGCAGTGTGCTGATCTTTTCAAAATTCTTTTAGTTTCTAAATTTTAAAAAATATCTTAATTTTTAAGTCAGGAGGCTACTTGCAACTCTATCCCTAACTGAATTGCTGTACATCTATCCATAACCTCCTGTATTGTGCTTGGATATGAGTATCATCCAACCATTTTAACACATACTAGTGTTGCTACATGCTATTTACCCAAACTCCACTTTAAATTTGTATGTCAACTCATTCCATTTCTGACCTGAATCAGTTTGCCTCTCCTTAGGCAGCCTGGTGGCCCTTCAGTCCTGAGGACTCTCCATATTGGTGCTGGTCATGGTTTTAACAGCCAATAGGCCTTAACCCTACTGCAGCTCAGAACCCCAGAGTTCAAGAGATCTACTTATCTGAGGCTGCTCTTGTAGCAGGGATAACAGGTGTCCACCTCCACCACATTCAGTTCTCCCTACTTTGTCAAGAAATTCAGCCCACAGCCTTCTTCTCCCCTAACCCAAACTCCTGCCTTGATAATAGATTGGAGGCTTCAATATTCTTGCTAATGATTCCTCTAATATTCTAACCTTCCTGTTCCTCACTGTCAATCAATCAATAAACATTTATTCAATGTATCTATATGCCAGGTATTCTGCTAAGTACTGGGTATAAAAAAAGATGCAAAAGGCAGTCTGCTCTCAAGGAACTTACAGTCTAATGGTGGAAACAACATGCAAACAAAAATATACAAAGTGAGCAATATACAGGATAAATAGGAAATGGGCTGGGCAAGCTTCCTATAGGAGTGGAATTTTAATTGGGACTTAAAGGAAGCCAAGGAGGTCAGTAGTTGGAGTTGAGGCACAGGGTACAGCCAGAGAAAAGAGCTGTCTATTCCTTCTCCTACATATCAGTCACACATAGGGTCTCACTCTGTGTCTCATCATTATCCATAAGTATTCCACTTCCTTGATAAAAACAAAACCAAAACAAAACAAACATCCCTGATGTTCTGCTATTTGACCACAGTCTCTGTTTTTCTTTCTCTCTGGGTCTCACTGCTTCTAAACATACTCTTAGCCTTCATAATGACTTCCAACCCCTCCACCCATCAGCATTTCCCTAACCCTGCTCTGCTCTGATTTCAATTTCGTTTCTTCCCAATCTCAATTCTGTATAGTTAAACAATTCAGTTCTGCATTATCTTCGACTCTACAATCCCTCAGCCCCTTACCCTATCACAGCAAATCCCTTGGCAAACCCCATCTCTGAATCTCTTTCGTTATCTTGCTCTTCTTCTATTCTATGACCTTCTTTGATTTTGTTTGTTCAGTTGTGTCCTGCTTTCCTGGTGAAGATACTGGAGTGGTTTGTCATTTCTTTCTCCAGCTCATTTTACAGATAAGGAACCTGAGGCAAACAGGATAAAGTGACTTGCCCAGGGTCACCCAGCTAGTAAGTATCTGAGGCTGCATTTGAACTCAGATATTCTTGACTCTGGACCCAGCACCCTATCCAATCAGTCACTTAACTGCCTCCTAACTGCCATAAAAAATAACAAAAGGGAAAATTTCAGAGAAGACTGGGAAGGTTTGTATGAACTGATGTTGAATAAAGTGAGCAAAACAGGATGACAAATTATACAACAATAACAACATTTTAAAGACAAAAACAGTTTTAAAGACTTAAGATCTCTGATCTTTTCAGTGATCAACCATGATTCTAGAGGACTGATGATGAGGTATGCTATCCACCTCATGACATAGAGGTCATGGACTCAAGATGCAGAATGAAACATATGTTTTTGGACATGGTTAATATGGTCACTTGTTTTGCTTAACTATCTGTGTTTGTCAAAAGCGTTATTGTTTTTGTTTTTCTAATTGCAGAGAAGAAAGTGGAAGGGAAGAAAAATTGCTTGATAATTGAAAAAGAAAATTTAATTGATAATTTAAAAAAAAAGAAAATTGAGGCCATTCATTATTAGTTCCCTCTTCTCTCCCTTTGTCTCAAAACATCATCTCCCATTCTCTCTTCCTTTCTTCTGATCTCTGACAATGAGATGGCCTTTATCTTTGTCAAGGCCAGTTCCACTACATGTACCCTTGATCCTATCCCCTCCTCTCTTCTCCAGAAGAATGCTCCTTCATACTGTTGAAGGTACACTTCTTTAAGAGAGGAAATCAAGAAAACTAGTCTCCCTCCTATCTCAAGGAATTCAGAGTACTATCTTCCTCTCCTCCCAAATTCCTGCCTTCATTGTAGGAGACTTTGTTGTTCATGTTGATGCTCCCTTAACAGCCTAATCTTCAAAAGAGGATGCATGGACATTTGAATGGAAGACCAGAACCCCAGAACTGCACGCAGGTAGGGGAAGTCAGCCCCCAACATGACCTTTGCTCTCTATCACCTGAAGTCCTACACATGCTGAGGGGGGACCACCTCTTGGTGGGGCCATTTTTGCTTTAGCTCTTGGTTTGAACTGAGATCTTTCTCACAACTGAAGGTCTCATTTACTCTTGTATGCTTTAGTATATGCTAATCTGTATAAGTTACCTGATTTATTTTTACTTTACTTAATAAAGATGTTTACTAGATATTTTTAGTTTTCTTTTTCTATAATCAGCATTTGATGGCAAGTATAAGCTAAGGGCTATTCTTCCTCGTGAAAGCAACCAAGGATAGTGGTTTTTGTTCTGAATGCAGGCTTATACTCCTAGACTAGTGATATCTGAGGTGGCATTGGTAGATATAAAATGAACCCAAAGCTTCTCTTGAGGACTGGATGAGAGATTGCCCATCTCCAGCACTCCTAGACCCTGTGCCCTTTTGCCCACCTAGCTTGTTGGTACTGCCAGTACAGCTCCCCTCCTAATCTCTTTACGTACTCAACTACTACAGATCTCAGACCATATTTATCATATCGTATTTATGCAGGCCACCCAGCAGTCAGCTGCATTTACATATTCAGATAGCCCCCAAGTGAGAGGAACCTATTTTGTTCCTGTGGACTACAATTCCCATAAGTCCATACAGACAGCTTCTGTAACTTGGTTACACTTGGAAAAACAAACTCAGAGAGTTATGTTTGAGTCGACTGCCTACGTATGGCCAGATCGTGAATTTGTGAGCTAAGATCAGGATTAGTTGAAAACAAGAATAGAGAAGAATAATAAGAAGAAGTTGAGGTGTTGAATTAAAACAACTCAACTCTTAACTAAACAAGAAATTGACTATCAAAAATACTAAATGGACAACAGAAATCAAATAAAATAATTTTATCCAGAAGTTTAATCTAATCCTACATGTGTCTTTATATATCTTGTATGAAGAAAATTGTTAGGTTTTTCTGAAATTAAATTAAAGTAATTCATTAATTAAAGTAATTCATTATGATATTCTCTTTTATTGTTGAATTATGTCCTAACACATTACAGATTACAATCACTATATTTTCTTCCACTAACTTGTAACATTTTTCCCCTTTCTTGGTATTTATTTATTACTTAATTTTTCCCCAGTTACATGTAAAAACAATTTTTAACATTTATTTTTCAAGTTCCAAATTCTCTTCCTTCCTCCCCCCTCACCTCCCATCATTGAGAAGGCGAGCAATTCCATATAGATTGTATATGTGTAGTCATGCAAAACATATCCATAATGGTCACATTGTGAAAGAAAATATAGACAAAATAATAAAAGTGAAGTAATTAATTAAAATAATAAAGTGAAAAAAAGTTTCTTCAATCTGTATTCAAACAGCATCTAATTCTTTCTCTGGGGATGGATAGCATTTTTCATCCTAAGTCCTTCACAGTTGTCATGGATTGTTATGTTGGTGAGAATAACTCATTCATAGCAGATCATCTTACAATATTGCTATTACTTTTTACGCAGTACATTTCATTTTGAATCCACCAATTTAAGTTTTTCTAGGTTTTTCTGAGAGCATCCTGCTCATCATTTCTTATACTGCAATAGTATTTCATCATAATTGCATACCACAACTTCTTCAGCCATTCCCCAATTGATGTGCATCACTTCAGTTTCCAATTCTTTACCTCCAGGAAAAGGCTGCTATAAATATTTTTGTACATATAGATACTTTCCTTTTTCTTTTTTATCTCTTTTGGGATATAGACCTAATACTGGTATTGCTATGTCAAAGGGTATGTATGGTTTTATAGCCATTTGGGTATAGTTCCAAATTATTCTATAGAATGGTTTCATCAATTCACAATTCCAACAACAGTACATTAATGCCTCCCCTCCAGCATTTGTCATTTACCTTTTCTGTTCTATTATCTAATCTAATAGGTATGAGGTAGTACCTCAGAACTGTTAAACATGCACTTCTCCAATCAATAGTGAGTTAGAATATTTTTGTCATATGGCTATAGATAGCTTTAATTACCTCATCTGCAAACTTATATCTTTTGATCATTTATCAATTAGGAAATGGCCCTTATTTTTTTATAAATTTAACATAGTTCTCTATATGTTAGAGAAATGAAGCCTTTATCAGAGAAACTTGCTTCAAAATTTTTTTGCACAGTTACTATGCTAACTGTATTTCCCTTCATCCTATTTCCCCTACTGTTGCTTATTCTATTCTCTCTCTCTCCTTTCACCATTTCCTTTCTCAAAAGTGTTTTGCTTCTGATTACCCCTTCCCCTATATGCCCTCCTTTCTGTCACACCCAACCTTCTCTTATCCCCCTTCCCTTCTATTTTTCTATAGGGTAAGATAGATTTCTAGACCCCATTGCCTGTGTTTCTTATATCCCAATTACATGTAAAAATAATTTTTAACATTTGTTTTTAAGACTTTGAGTCCCAAATTCTTTCCCTCCCTCCTTACCTACCCTCATTGAGAAGGCAAGCAATCTGATATAGGTTGTACATATAGTCATTCAAAACACTTCAATAATAATCATGTTATAAAAGACTAACTATATTTCCCTCTATCCTATCTCACCCCCAATTTATTCTATTCTCTCCTTTGACCCTGTCTCTCTTCAAGTGTTTGCTTCTGATTACCCCTCCCCCAATCTATCCTCCGTTTTATCATTCCTTCTCTTATCCCTTCCCCCCTACTTTCCTAGAGTGTAAGATAGATTTCTATACCCAATTGAGTATGTATGATTTTTTCCCCTCCTTAAGTCAATTCAATGAGAGTAAAATTCACTCATTCTCTCTCCCATCCCCCTTGTTCCCCTCCACTATAAAAGCTTTCTCTTGCCTCTTTTATGTGAGATAATTTATCCCATTCCTCTCCCTTTCTCCTTATCCCAGTACATTCCTCTCTCACCCCTTAGTTTTATTTTTTAGATATCATCCCTTCATATTCAAATCACCCTGTGCCCTCTGTCTTTATATGTTTCCTCCAACCACCCTACTAATGAGGGAAATTTCAAGAATCACAAATATCATCAATGTATGAATGTAAACAGTTCAAATTTAATAAGTTCCTTATGATTTCTCTTTCCTATTTACCTTCTCAGGCTTCTCTTGAGCATAGTATTTGAAAGTCAAATTCTCTGTTTAGCTTTGGTCTTTTCTCAAAAATTTCATGGAATATCAATTTTTCCCCTTATGAATTATACTCAGTTTTGCTGGGTGATTCTTGCTTTTAATCCAGCTCCTTTGATCTCTGGAATATCATATTCCAAGCCCTCTGATCCCTTAATGTAGAAGCTGCTAAGTTTTGTGTTATCCTGATTGTGGATTCACAATACTTGAATTGCTTTTTTTTGGCTGCTTGCAATATTTTCTCCTTTACCTAGGAACTCTGGGATTTAGCTATAATACTCCTGGGAGATTTCCTTTTGGTATCTCTTTCAGGAGGTGATCAGTGGATTTTTTCCATTTCTATTTTACCCTCTGGTTCCAGAATATCAAGGAAGTTTTCCTTGAAACATTCTTGAAAGATGAGGTCAAGGTCCTATTTTTGATCATGGCTTTCAGGTAGTTCAATAATTTTTAAATTATCTCACATTCTTTTCTATTCTTTCATTCTTTTGGTTTAGTTTTATAATTTCTTGATTTCTCATAGAGTGATTAGCTTCCATGTATTTCATTCTAATTTTTAGGGAATTATTTTCTTCTGTGAGCTTTTTCCATTGGTCAATTCTGCTTTTTAAGGCATTCTTTTCCTCATTGACTTTTTGGACCTCTTTAGCCATTTAGTCTAGTCTATTTTTTAAGGGGTAATTTTCTTCATCTTTTTGGGTCTCCTTTAGCAAACTGTTGACTTGTTTTTCGTTTTTCATTATTTTCTTGCATCATTCTCATTTCTCTTCCCAATTTTTCCTCTACTTTTACTTGATTTTTAAGGTTTTCTGGGGCGTGGTAGGTAGTGTGCTCCTTTTTTAGTCTGGTGCAATAGATCTTTCTTATAGACCTACCAGGTTGTCTTGGGCTGGAAATTTGTTTCATATTGTCTTTTTGTGGGTTCTACTACTCTGGTATTATGAAACAATAACTCGATTAACCAGTATGTGGCCAGTTTTTAGATATGACATGTGGGTTGCTTGAGATGTATAATTGTGAGAAAACTCCTTGCATCAGTCATTGGATCTGACTGGGTTTCTGGTCAGCATAACCTAAGTCCTTAGTTAAGGGTATCTAAGCAGCAGATAGAGGTGGTCCAGCTTCCTAGCCACAAAGGGATAATTTCAAACAATGTAATAAAACTTTCTTTCATTTCTCACAATTGAATAAAGTTTCCTCAGAAGACAGAAATTGGGACTAGACCCATAGTCAAATAGAAAGCAAACTGAGCCAGAGCCAGAATTGAATCACAAGATGGAGTCAGTGTGGTTCACTCAATTCCCACAATTCCCTCAGTTTTGGATTCTCCTTAAAGGCTGCAGAGGGACACCTACATTCCTTTCTCTGCTCTTTGCTTTCTACATGTAGCTTGTCTATCCTAGGACCTCTAAAATACTCTGGAGGTCCCTCTGTGTATTTCTGAGTTGAGTGGAGGAGCCTATCTATTACTAATGTGATGCGTTTCTAAATCTCAGTGAAGCCTTTGTTGGGGATCTGGGCCCTGTGTGACCTAGCACACCACAACTTTCCCATGATCCTGAGACCTGTCTCCCATATGACTTTCCATTCTAGATGAGTCACTGTTTGAGGGGAGCCTCCAAGAGGCCATAATAGATATGGCCAAAGTGACATGGGGCTTGGGACCCTGGACTGGGAATTGTGAAGAGAAGAGTGCAGGGCAAAACAAAATCCAATGACAAAATCTTCTGTTGTTTATTTTTTCCTGTAGTTATTTAGTATGTGGTATATTTTAGTATATTTCCCCTCCTGTTATTCATATTACTTTATCTGGCAGTTTTCAGGTGGTGAGGAGGAGGAGGTTTAGATGTATCCTCCCATTCAGAAATCTCCTTAGCTGTA
This sequence comes from Gymnobelideus leadbeateri, assembly GCA_011680675.1. Taxonomy (NCBI): domain Eukaryota; kingdom Metazoa; phylum Chordata; class Mammalia; order Diprotodontia; family Petauridae; genus Gymnobelideus; species Gymnobelideus leadbeateri. Next base: position 66,600 of record WOXC01003029.1, read on the forward strand.
TTTTTAATAAATCCTTTTTCCTAGATGACTTCAGCTCATTCTCTTACAAACTTCTGGCATTAACCGAAACCTGACTGTTTTCAGATTAGATTATGCTCTTGATGATTCTAATACTGGGTGCTTCTTTCCTCATAGGAGACCAGGAAGAGGAGATGGCAAATTCCTGGCTCTCTCTGCTGTTTTTACTTGCCTTAACTCACTATCCTATTCCCTAGTGGCTCTTCCAAACCTTTTTCATCCTTTCTCAAATCGCCCATGGCTCTCCCTAACCTCAGTCTCTCAGCTGAAAATCTTGCCTCATATTTTACAGAAAAAAAAGGAAGTCATTCACTGTGAGTTCTCCCTTCTCTCCTCTTCCTTCTTTGCAGAGGTGGTAGATTATGTATGTGAAACAGCTCACATGGCATTTGAATTTGTAGATGTGCTAGTTTTGTTGAATTCTTTTTCTCTGTCTTTTTTTTTGACTCATTTGGGTGGAGGAGTAATTATTAGGAATGAAGGCAATGTAAGAAAAGGCATCAATAAAACTTTCAAAAACGCCCAATACAGGAGAAAGTTAAGACATTTTTCCAGAATACTGACATCACATGTATAATTATCAACAGAATGCTTCCTCATACTTCTAATGCAAATTAGAAACTAGAAGATTGAAATATATGTCCTAAGATATGTGGCAGCACTTTCTTCAAGAAATATTTCTTACATCTAGTGAAAGCTTCAATATTTTCTTCATTTATACGTTTATTCTCAACATAGTAAAGCCTTATATAGTAGCAGGCACTATTCTACAATAGGGGTAGAGGCAAAAGAAGAAAGCCCATGAAATATATATATATATATATTTTTTTAAAGCAGTTGGGGTCAAGTAATTTGCCCAAGGTTACACAGTTTTTTTGTGTGGGTGTTAAGTATCTGAGGCTGGAACCCAGGCTGGGTCCTCCCGACTCCAGGGCCTGCGCTCTTACTCATTGCACCACCTAGCTGCCCCTATGAAGTATTTATTTAAAGCCCATTATCCAGCAGTGAAGAAGAATGAGACAACAAGAATACTGAGTCAGGGCAATGAATAAAGCACTGGCCCTGGAGTCTGGAGGACTCAAATTGGCCTCAGTCACTTAAAAAAACAACAACAACAACAAAAAAACACTAGCTGTGTGACCTTGGCAAGTCAACCCCAATTGCCCTACCTTCTCCCCTCCAAAAAGTAAGAAAAAACAAACAAACAAACAAACAAAAAAACCCACCCCTGAGTCTATAGAAATGTCTGAATGAAACTGATTTACGTATAAATTAAATGACTTTTTCATTAAGATAAAAAACTAAGGATCCGACCTCAGACACTTAATTGCACACACAAACAAAAAAAAAAAACCTAGCCCTGTAACCTTGGGCAAGTTATTTAACCCCAACTGCCCTCCAAAAAAGCAAAAAAAAAAAAATAATTTCAGAATAGGATAAAAAACAAATCTCTGCAACCCCATTTTACACAAAAGGACAAGTGAAGGACTAAAACGGTTTTTTGTAGAGTGGTTCACAGGAAGTTCAGTCTCTTGATGTTACAATCGAGGGGCTCCATAATCATCTGGCATTCTCTCGATGTTATACCTATTGATAATAAAGAATTAACACACTGTTCAGAAAGCTTGAAGAACCTATTCAATGGCTTTTATTTTGCTTTGTATTAACTAACTCTGATATTCTCTTCTTGGCCTTAAGCAAGCAACTTTATAAAAGGGTATGAAATTAATCTTAGAATGTAGAATCATTCAGGTATTGAAAGAAATGGAAGTACCAGGAGAATACTGTACACGTCAGCAGCAATATTGCGCAATGATCAATGATGACTGACTTAATTCTTTTCAGCAACATAATGAACCTATCCAGAAACTAAGTTGAACAGAACATGCACCCTTCCATGCCCCATGGTTGGATGGACTTAGCTCTTCTCAGCAATACAAAGATTCATGATGGAAAATTCTATCCACATCCAGAGAAGGAACTGATGGAGTCTGAATAAAGAGTGAACCATACTATTTTCCCTTAACTTTTCTGCGTGTTTTCCTTTTGTTCTGTTTCTTCTTTCACAACATGACTAATATGAAAACATATTTTATGTGACTGCACATATATAACCTATATCAAACTGCTTACTTTCTTAGGGAGTCAGGGTGGGGGTAGAAAATTTGGAACTCAAAACTTCATTAAAAAAAAATGAAGGTCAAAAATTGTCTTTACATGTAATTGGAAAAAATTTCTTCCTATTAAAAAATAGAAGAAATGCAGAGGAATTTGTAGAACATTGTACTAACTTTGTTTAGGCATAGAGTCCACAACGTGGGAAAAGAGGAAAACAATTCAGATCTGGGGATGAAATTTTAAAATTCAGAAAAGGAAAGGCAGTTCTTTTGTAAGCTTTTAGTACAAGAGGTTAGAGATTTCTGACACATTTAGTTCACTGAAGTGATTTCTGTGATTAAAACCAACTACCCCAGTTCCCCCCATCACTACTTCATATTTCTGTACCATCCACTTAATTAGTAAAACTTTCTTTTATCCTTTTCCATGTTGGCTCATCTTTTTTTCTCCCCTAATATTTAACTATTTAAATATCTGACATAGAGCAATCTGTAAGATCTTGCACCTTGCCCTCATCTTTAAATGAATAAAGATATCTGAAAGAATATAAAGGATGATGAATACTAACTAATGACGAACTAACTTGAATGACAATATTCTCATCATCATCTTCAGACATGTCTTACCTATGGTTAGAAATGTACATGATGGGAACTCCAGGGATCTTCCGGATTCTTCGCTTAAGATCTCGATCAACTGTAGCCACAATGTAACACTTGTGCTGCAAGAGAGACAGGGGTTGAGATTATCTAGAAATACACATACCAGAAGATGGAGGAGTTGAAACAGGACTTCTGCACGGCTCCCACTTCCACCTCCTCCAATTCATTAAAAAAAAAAAAATATATATATATTATACACAGCACTAAGGCACAGAGATAAACCATGCCCTACTGGAAAACTGGAGGGGGAATGGGGGAAGATACGGGAGAGATCAGATTGGAGGAGGGGATATCCAGTGGGATCACTATTTTGGGGTGGTGGGTAGGGGAAAAAGGGGGAAAAAATCTTGCAGAAATGAACGATGTAAACAAGAAGTTAAAGTTCATTAAAGAAGTTAATTAAAAAAATAAAAATAAACTAGAAGTTAATAAAACATTTGATAAAAGTAAAAAAAGAAAAAAGAAAGAAAATACACATACTCGTGTATAGCTTCCATTGCATAATACTAATGAGAAGGGCTACCAAAACAATGTAATGCATAAAATAAGTCGATTTCTGGATGAAAGAATCAGTCAGTCTTCAAAAAACTAAAATTAGTAGCTATCATTTCCCCTTTTTTTCTCAGGAAAAGATATTCTCACTTCCTTATGAATAGGTTTCATATGATTTGCTCCCAGGATTTGTGGATGTTTTTTGGTTATATGCAGAACATAGTTCACCAATGGTCAAGTAACTTTTTCTAGGCTAAACACAAATTAGATCCCTCAAAATGGATACCTGAGTGACCCTCTGGACTAAGCAATCATCTGCATATGTTCCTTTATGAGAGCATGGCAATCGTTCAAATCGTGGGTCCTTTGCAATCCTATAGGAATATAAAAGCTGAATTCAGAAACATGTCTATGCAATATGGTCACTACATTTTTAAAGCAGTGGATTCACAACAGAAATCATAAGGAGATATTAATGGCAGCATTTCCTTTTCAGTTCTATTAATGACTTAAATAAAGGCACAGATGAAAATCCTTTTAAGAACAGGATAGACCATGCCATTCTGGAAAGCAATTTGGAACTATGCCCCCAAAGTTACTAAATTGTGCATTTCCTTTGATCTACTGAGACCACCAGTAAGCTTATTATACCTGAAAGGTATAAAATAAGGAAGGAAAAGACGTAAACACACAAAATATTTGTATCATCACTTTTTATTGTAGTAAAGAATGGAAAACTAAGAGTTGAGGGACTTTTCCTTAAATTTTGAATTCTATTAACAGAAATTCTATTAAGTGAGGGGGTTCCTACATAGTAATATGATTTAAGAGAACAGGAAACTTAAAATATCACCTCTAACTGAAAATGGAGATAAAAGTTGTACAAAAATATGAATAAATAAAACAGAAAATCCTAGCTTATGAGTCTTAGAGCTTTAAATTCTTAACTGCAACTCTAGAGGTAATTAGGTTTACATGAATTTTAACTAAACTAATAAGATGAGAAAATTTAGGACAGTAAATAAATGAAATGGGACCAAAGGAATCCCAGTATGTCCCTACCTCAGGGCTACTCGGTACTTCTGCCCCAGTTTTTCAATTTCAGCCATTACACAGTCAGTTATGCAGGGAATGCCTGTATGTAAGTAAAAAAAATATCATTCATACCTGTGAAGAAACCTGTATCTGTAACTTTGCTTAAGACACATTTTCAGAGACAAAATTAGCCTTACTTTCAGATGGTATTGTGCCTTATTTAGAATACCCTCAGAGAATTGGCAAAGAAACTGATATGACTAACAATTTCAATAAAGCAGCAGGTTATAAAATATCTGCACTGAAATCATCAGCACCAATTCTATTCATAGTTGTCAATGGTAATACAATAAAAACATTAAAACTACCTCATAAGTTTTAACCAGAACAAATTGCCAAGGGATTACTTTACAGAATTAGAAAAAAATAATAAGAAAATTCATTTACAGCAAGGGTGCCTAACTTTTATTGTGTCATGAAGCGCTTTGGGAGGTTGGTGAAATCTATGGACTTCTGCTCAGAATATTGTTTTTAAATGCATAAGTATATAGCAGTACAAAAGAAATCAACTATATTGAAATGGTTATCAAAATGTCAAAAAAAAAAAAAAAAAAACCAAGTTTACAGACACTAGGTTAAGAGAAACAGAGATCTAAAATCTCAAAATTGATAACTATATTATAAAATAGTAGCCATTAGAACTTTTAGGTACTGGTGAAAAAAAAAGAAAAGTAGACCAGTGGAATATACTAGAATAACAAGTTATATCTAGAAGCAATCAATTATGGTAGCCCTACATTCAATAAATTCAATAATACAAACTATTTGGGAAAGAACCAATTCAACAAAAAGTGGGAAGCCAGAGAAGATGTTTTGGCAAAAATTACATTTAGAACAGCATCTTATGTCATATATACCACAATAAAACTCCAAATGCAACAAAACAGAAAAGGCAGGTGGCACTTTTTAGATCCATAGCTAAAATTATTAAAAAAAAAGTTTTTGGACATTTTTTTTACATGATCTTTTTTTCTGAATATATTCCTCTTCTATCCCCAACCCAATAAATCATCCCTTTTAACAAAAAATGAAAAGAGAGAGAGAGGAAAAAAAGCAGTTCACCAAAACTAACACATCAATGGAGCACAAGCATATTGTTTCATGTTAGGAGGAGAAATCTTAACCAAAAAGGAATAGATGTGATCATAAGAAAGAAAACACTTTCAATTGCATAAAATCTAAAACAAAACAAAAACAACATTTACACAAACAAAATCAATACAGCTAGAATACTAAAAACTCAAGTAGGAAAAATATTTTTTTTTATCAAATATCTGGTAAAAGCCTGATACCCAAGCTATATCAAGACATTGAATGAAGTGGCCCAAATATATAAAATCAAGAGCTATTCTGAAAAGATAAGCGTTCAAAGAATATGAATAGTTTTCAAAAGAACTGCAAACTCAGGCGGCTAGGTGGCACAGTGAGGAGAGCGCCAGTCCTGGAGTTAGAAGGACCTGAGTTTAGATCCCACCTCAGACACTTAACACACACAAAGAAAAACCTAGCCATGTGACCTTGGGCAAGTTACTTAACCCCAACTGCCCTCCAAAAAGCAATGAATAAAAATAAATAAATTTAGGGGGATGGAGGGAGGGAAGGAGGGAAGGGAAATTTGAAACTCAAGGATCCATGGAATTGAATCCTGTAAACTAAAAATAAACAAACACATTAATAAAAAAAAAAATAAGGAACGCTCAGAAAAAAAAAAGAACTGCAGACTATCAGGAGATGAAAGAATGCTCCAAATCATTAACAATAAAATCGAAACAATTCTGACATATCTTACACTCCTCAGTGGCAAAAATGATAAAAGATGATAACCAAAACATTCAAAGTAGTAATTTTGTAATGACAAAAACCCAAAACAAACAAAAATCCAAAAAGTGGGTAGCTATTAGTGAGGAAATGGTTCAGCAAATTGTGGCATATGAATCTAATATTATAATTGCATAGTTAAAATAATTTTGAGGAATCCAGAAAAACACTGGAAGGCATGTAAGAATTGATAAAGAGTAAAATGAGCCCAACTAGGACAATATCGACAATGACTCCAAAATGCAAATTAAAACAAAAACAGCAGCTGAACTCATTAATCATAATAAATAATCTTGGTTCCAGAAAAAAGATGATGAAACAATCTCTCTCCTCTCAGTAGAGGTAGGGAAATATAACTATGCAATGTGGTGCTGTCACATTGTCAAAAGTGGTTGTTACATCAGACTGTTTTGCTTAATAGTTTTTGTTACAATAAGGCAGGAAATTACTACAGAAGAAAAAATTAAAGGTATCAAGAGAACTTTAAAAGAAGCACAAGTACAGAAGGGTATAAGAATCACTGTCCATGTGATTATCATCAAAGGTTAATGAGAAAACTGAACCTTCCATATAGTTATCCATTTTATTTATTATAATTTCTATACTGCGTTCTTGATTTCATCAATATGGCTATCGACAGATAGCAACTGACAGATAGCAGCACCTCCACACTATATAGCAAAGCATTTACTGTATTTCTGTGACCAAAAAAACCCCAACAAAACCTACTGGTCAAACTTTCTGGTGATAACTCAGCAATTAGCCTGGTTAAGTCCATAAATGAATCAAGTTCAACTTGGTAGGCCCTGGCAGAGCTTATGTCCTGCAAAAACCCAAGGTCTTTTTTTGACCATGACATTACCAATAAAATCTTATGCACAAAGATAGCACAGATCTTCTCCATGATATGTTTGAGTAGAAAATATAGGAAAAACATGGGAAGAGGATGGCTTATGCGCCAGATAGATATTTATGAAATATTAAGAAACCCAGATGAAGGCCTTCAAGATAAGGTAGATCTTATGTGAACGATTTATGAAATGACAGGATAAATCACATATTGATAAGGTACTGATGGGCTGCAATCAGTACCTGTGGAAGGATTACTTGCACTGATCTGTAGAGCCAAAGTGGTATGGTATATAACACATGGTATATAACACATGGTATATCAACAATAAACACTTAGTATTTGAACAGTATGAAATATGAAGTGAGGTCTATGATATACTGAAATTTCAATGATTTCCAACTAGAAAGCTCAATAGAATTTATAACATATTATACATTGATACAGGATGCCCTAGAGCAGGCCTGAACAACTTGTGGCCCATGAAAAATGTAGAGGAAAACATCGTTTGTATCTGGCATGTCACAAGTTATGTAGGCCTGCTCCAGGGGCACTGGGAAATTCTGAAACACCTTCTGGAAAAAGAACTTCTATCCATGAACTTCTGGATTAAATGTCTTTAATGTGTGTCAATTCCCTGAAAATTGATATTAACTAAATATAGACATAAGCTCTTAGGTTAATGAGAATTTCTCATCTCACAACCACTTTAGGTAAATGGAACATATTTTAGGGCAGAGACTGTTTCATTTTTGTCTTTGTATTCCCAGCACTTGGCACACAGTAAGTGCTTTAATAAGTGCTCAGTGATTAATTTATGTTATAGAAAAAAGTCTCATTCCAAGGACAACACTCACACTTGGCATACAGACAATCCATCATCGACTGCACTAAGTCCAACTTGGCTTTGATGGAGAAGTTGATAAAGTTGGTATCAACCAAGATGTAGTAAGGGGGTCCCAACTGTGTGTTATATTGGAAGAACAAGCAGGACGGGTGCTGTGGACTAAAAGACAAGAGCATAAATTAATTTAAAATGATTTTTACTCAGTACCAACAACACACTTGTTAACACCTAAAGTCTTTTGACTGTTAAGAGAAGGAGTTTGAACTCTGAAGAGGCATGTTCTAGGAAGAGTGTGGTAAATTAACGAAGTGAAAGGGACGCTGAGGCTTAGCTTCTTTTCCCTATTCTTCCCACAAAGACAAAGAACTTGGACAGCAAATGGAATGCTGGGCAATCATGAAGATGGAGAGGTGGGCTGAAGGCCAGGTTGTGAAGGGCTTTAGGAGCAGCTTATGTTGGATCTCAGATGCTACAAGGAGTCACCGGGAGAGTGAGTGACAAGGGAGACCTGCATTTCAAGAAAATCACTTTGGCAGCTGTGAGCAAAACGGACCAGAAAGGGACAAGATTTGAGGCAAAGAGACCAAGGACAAGGCTATTGTCACAGGCAACAGGTGATGAAGGCCTGAACTAGGGTGATGGCCAGGTGAGTAAAGAGAAAGGAATGGACATAAGGAAACATTATAATGGTAGAAATGACAAGATCTGGCAACTGATGGTACATGTGGGGTGACCATATGAATAAGTAATCAAGGATAATGCTTGACACCTGGGTACCATAAGAAGAACAGGGAAGATGGAAAGTGGGATGGGTTTTTTTGGAAAAGATAATGAGTTCAGATCTGAATATTCCAAGTTTGAGAAGCTTATAAGACATCTAGTTTAAAATATCCCAATAAAGAATTGGAAGCAGGGGCAGCTAGGTGGCCCAGTGAGTAGAGCATTGTCCCTGGAGTCAGAAGGACCTGACTTCTGGTCCGGCCTGAGACACTTACTCCACACAAACAAAAACCTAGCCGTGTGACCTTGGGCAAGTTACTTAACCCCAATTGCCCTAAAGGGGCGGCTAGGTGGCGCAGTGAGTAAGAGCACCGGCCTCGGAGTTGGGATGACCCGAGATCAGATCCGGCCTCAGAAAATGAGCACCCACCCATAAATAATGACTAGCCGTGTAACCGTGAGCAAGTTACTTAACCCCAATTGCTTTAAAAAAAAAAATAAAAAAAAAAAAGGGATGAGAGATATTTGCTTGAGAGGGTGGTAGAATCTAAGAGGATTTTTTTAGTAGAAGAGACTTGGATGTGTTGGTGAACAGCAGAAATGGAAGGGATGATTGTGGAGGGAATCTATTTGAAAAGATGGGAGGGGATGGGATCAAGGGGACATGAAGAAGAGCTGGCCTTGATGATAGGAGTCACTTTTTCATCAGAAGTGGAATACAGGTGAGATTAAAGGGATTTCACTGATAGAAAGGAAGACGGGACAGTTTATGGCAAAAGGTCTCAGTACAATATGAGGTGACATCCTGAACAAACAGAGAAAGGGAATGATGAAGGTGGCTTGAGGAGAGAAGAGAAGGCCTGGAACAACCTCTATCCTGAGTGGAATATTGAATCAGTTAGTAAGGAGTAAAAAGACTGTCTTATTAAGGGAGGGTCAAGTTGAGATTAGGTAACATAAATTTGTGGTGGATCAGTCAGCTCGATTGCATGGCTTTCTCTAGATCTGTTTAGCAGGATATGAGCAGGAATGAAGTACATTCTGGGTATAATACAAGATCAGGGCTTAGAAAATGATGTCAATATGATCTGAGGCAAAGTAAAGTATGAATTTGTTAAATTTAGTATGGAAATTAAGGAGGGGAGAAAGTGAAGTTAGAGCAGGGAGAGAAGGTGAAGTTAGAGCAGAGGGGAAAGCCTGGGAGTATATTAAAGGATGGGGGATTGGAGGTACCCATGTGGACAAAGAATAGTGTTAGGAGGAATATGGCATAGGGAGAAATGAAATGATAGGGGGTTATGATATAATAAAAGGATTTTGAGAGTTTTTGATTACCAAACTGAAACACTTGTTGGAAAGATCAAGGGTGAGACTATCCCTCTGGACAGCTGAAGTAAAGTGGAAGAGGACTGAGGGATTGGGAAAACTGGGGTATGTGGGAACATCAACATAAATTTGAATGCACTGATGGTGGCAATGGGAGTCTGGAAATAGAAGTGAAGAGCAAAGAGCATTTCTACTCACTCTCCTATTTTTTTTTTTTTTGCTTTTTGGAGGGCAATTGGGATTAAGTAACTTGCCCAAGGTCACACGGCTAGGTTTTTATTTGTGCGTTAAGTGTCTGAGGCGGGATCCGAACTCAGGTCCTTCTGACTCCAGGGCCGACGCTCTACTCACTGCGACACCTAGCCGCCCCTCTACTGACTCTCAAAGACCAGTATGCTAGGGGAAAGTATGGAAGTCCCTTAGTATAAAGGTAGGAGTTGGGATGAAGAGGAAGACTGTGAGCCAGGCACTTTGAGAAATACATGAGAATGTCTTGGGCACTGGTAGATAACTGCTACTAAGATTTTAACTGGGTCATAAATTTGAATGGGCTGATGGTGTTAAAGTGAGGAACAAAGAATATTCCAACTTACCCTCAAGGACCAGAATGTAAGAGCAGTGTGAAAGAAAGTTCGGGAAATGACAGGGAGAATGACTAGGAATGCACTATCACCTGGGAGAAGCCAGGTCTCTTAATACAAGAACATGGGAGGAATCTGAGAGGAAGAGGTTTAAAAGAGAAATTTGTTAACTACATATTGTTCCAGAGGGCATGGTGGAAAGGGCTAGCAAGGGTGGAAGTGGACACGGGAAAATACCAAGGAGAACTTTGGATTTTCTTTAATACTTACACTTCTCTTTCTTTGAGGGCACTGGGATCTTTCTTCTCTTTCTTTTTTGGTTTTAATCGATCTTTTTCTTTTCTAATAAAAAATAAATTTAGAAAAAACATCACGGTAAAAAAAAAATCTTTATTAAATAAATATAAGTACAGCCTACTCTTAATTCCTTTCATTAATGGATAAGAATAACTTAGGTAACCTAATTTTGTTAGCCTTATGTTATCAGCAAAATCAATTCCCTGAAGGCACAGTGAGAGTTGTCTAATAACATAGTAGATGTTAGAAGATTAGCCTAAGGACATATTTTAATACCCTGAGGTTAAAAACTTGTAGAATTTTTAATTTATGCCTGGTTAAACACAAAGTAACTGTGGGTCACAAAGACAAAAATAATTTTCTCCCTCAGGCAATAGCTTCTTTATCAAGGATTAAAATCTACATCTGGGTAACAAGTTATTACAACAAACATTTTCCCAAACTTTATAAGAATAAATGGGTTAGAGTTAATGTTGGCTGATGAAGGCAGGAACAAAAAAGAAAAAGCCCTTAACACTTTCAGTGACATATTTTGGATCTGGCGCTTCTTTTACCTAAAACATAAAATATTTTTAGTTCACATATGGATAAAAGAAAGTGGATGAGCCAAACATTTTTCCAAATAAGAACAAATGTATTAAGAGTTGCTAAAGCCTGATGAATCAAGAGGGAAAAGTTCTTTCCTAATACTGTCAATCGCGCATTTTCCAGAAGAGCATGCTTTTCTAAGAGTATAACAATTTAAAACAACAAGCACTATTCAGCTCACCTAGCCTCTTCCTCTCCCAAACCCCAAACTAATGGCTGCCTCAGTGTGAGACCCTACTCCAGTCTCTTTTCCTATTCTCTACCCATTTGTCCCCTGTCTGTTCTGCCACACTGCTTCTCTATACTATGATAAATGTTCCAAAATGATTCTCAGTCTACTAACTGAAATGAAGCTACAAGAATCCCAAAAGCTAAGTTTTTAAAAAACTAATTACAGCCAGTTACTTGAGATCAGCTGCATGACAAGGAAGCCTACACAGAATAATTCTCTAAAGAAAAGTTTTTTTATATTAAAGTTTACTTTCAGATCTGCATTATTTCTTTCCCCTCCCCCTAAATTCAGAGGAGTTTTTTCAAATTTATGTCATATTTCCAAACAAGCAAAACCCAACCAGGGGTCCAGGGACCAAACCTCTGCAAACAAAGCGCGCCTCTCCTCCACTCGCGCCTGCTTTAGAACAGTAGCTGATTTAGGTCACTCACAATCTCTCGTCTCGTAAACTAAGCATTCGCTTCATGGTCGCGTATTTCCTCGCTTTCTTTTGTTTCCCCTGAAAATAACAGACACCTCTGAGTTAAAGGCCCTAGCTCCGTCCCCAAGTTTCCCCGTCCCCAGGCCTTCACCAACTACTCTGAGCCTAGTCAAGATGCGCCCCCTCCCCGGCTCCAAAGCGGACCAGAAAGAAAAGCATCCTCGGAACCCGGATCCAGAATTCAACCGTCAAGCGCTGCCCCCCGCCTCCATCAGTTTGTTCATTCCCTGGTGAGGAAAAGCTGAGTCCTCCCCAATCCCTTCCCTTCCCTGTCCTTCCCAGTATCTCACCATGTTACCAGAAGCCTCGTCGCACTCCAGTCTGGAGAGCGGCGCGCACGTTTTACGTCACACCCCCACTTCCGGCAACGCGAAACGCCGGAAGCGGAAGTGCTGCCCATTCCTTGGGAAACGGAAGAGCTTCTCAAGCCGGACTGGTAACGGGACCGGGACTGAGGTCTCCGGCGGGCTTGGCGGCCAGTCCTGGGCACTTGGTGCTGGCACAACCCCAAGGCAGTGGGGCGGGGACCTTGTGTCGCTGCAGTCCCCGCTCTGGGTAACGTCTCTTTTCTATGTCTTGGAACCCCTTCGAGGTCCTGGCTCCGTCCAGGGTGCCCTCAGGAGCCCGGGGTCGTGGGGAGGTTGGCATGATGACACGTGCTGGTTGGGACCCTGAAATGCCCTTGGCCTCACAGGCTGAAGCCCCTTGACTTGCCCTGGGATGCTGGACTTGGGTAGATTGATTCATTCCCCCATTCATTAGGCAGATGGATGCCTTGAGTCCTGTAAGGCGCTGTCCCATGAAGGAGAATCGGGGCTTAGGGGTGTATTCTGGGCAGTACAGCGTTGGTAAATGAGAAGATTGTGAGGGCCTTGTTAGTGGTTAAAATAGAACAGCACAAATTAGAAGAACTACAGCGTTTCTACAGCTTTTACCTTTCAGAAAGAAATCTTATGAGTGAATCTGTGTTCTGTATGCACGTGCTGAAAATAATTCGGACTTTCGGATTTTTATTGGATTCTTTGAAACCAATAGCATTTCAATTTCAGTTGTTACAGTATATGGATGTGTGCTTATGTACGTGTATATGTAACTAGCATCCTATAAGCATATTCGTATATGACTAGCAGTATGTGTACCTGTGTATGTTTATAGTATCCTGTATGTGTGTAGCCTGCATATAGCCCCCATATAGCTATGCATATAGCTAGTATCCTATATGTATATAATCTATATATAGCCAGTATGTATATATGTGTAAAATGTATGTATAGTTAGCATCCCATGTATGTATATGTGTGTATATATGTATGCGGATGTGTATACGTGTGTTTATATACACAAACATAAATATCAATATTTATCTAGCATCCTGGTGGTGAACTACCAAAAAATCGATTAAATATTCACGTTGCAAAAAACTGAAAACGTGTCGATGCATGTGTAATTTTGATATACATAGTTATTCTGTAGTAATAGTCTCAGACTCAATTCTATCTAGTCATTGGAGGAAATTTAAATAGTGACTTTCTGCTACAAAGAAATTATGTTAGTCCAGTGGGTTTCTCATAAGACATTAAAAAGAAAGGTCCTTGAATAAAAAAGTGATGTAATTTGATCTTCACAGCTCCATTAGGTTAAGTAGTATCAGCATTATTTCCGATTTTACAAAAGAGGAAATGACTTAATGAGTCTGTGACTTAACAGAGGTCAGGCAATTTGTGAGCTTAGGGGTCAAGACTAAAGCTCAGGACTTTTAAGTCCAGTGCCCTCTCTACTGTGCTGTGCTGCCTCACTTTTCTCCATTGTATTTACAGATTTTGGAGGGCATTGTTATTCATATTTGTTGCCCTTGAGTAAAATAAATGATTTAAGGGTAAAATAATTCAGTTATCAAAGCATCTCTGGGTCTTGGCTCCTGTTTAATTCTGGCTGATGGGAAGCCAGAATATAGCTCTTCACCCACACATGAGTGAAAACCATGGATGGAGCTTTGGCAGATAATTTTTTGGTTTTTACGTCTGTTATAAAGACATGGAGCTTATGACTGATAAATAATGTTTTTAGCTAAATCTTTTGGTCTTTTGTATTGTAGTGATCTAAGCACTAACGAGCCTTTGCTTTAATTATTTGTTTTAGCATTTTATCAATAATCTGTGTCAAGGTCAGTGACCTGTAGTTTGGTGAATGCAGCTTCTTCCCTTCTTCAGAAACACCAATCTGTTAGGACTGAGACTCTTTGTCCAGTCAATTAGAAATTGCTTTAAAATCAGATCAGGACCAAAAACATCTTGATTTAGAATTTGTGTCTGGAAATTTAAAATTCCTGGAGAATTCTGAAAGTATAGTCGATTACATATATTTTATGCTTATTTTTTCTTTCTCAGAAAGTTCCTCTTTGCTTTACTTGATAGAGAAATTTCTGGCAAAGATTGAACCACAGTAACCAGGTCATGACTCATCCTTTGAAAAACATTTGTTTTTCTCTATTGAGACCTGATACTATTACCATACAGGAATGGCATACACAAAAGCTTTATGTATGCTTTGGAGTAGGGCTGTGTTGTTTTGGGATCAAAAAGTAGGATCAAAAACTAATTAACCTTTTGTGCATACTGATGAATAGAAAGAATAACTTAACGCTGTTAAGATGTTTTAAGGAAAGGATTTGTAGTGTTATTTATAGTCCTAAAGGAAAGATTCCTATTCACATTTGATCTACAGTCTGAAATCACTGAAGCTCAGACTTGACTCCATCTAGTAACTGGACTAAATTATACTAGGGACTAATTTGAGCATTATTGAAGCCATTAGTGTTTATGTTATAAATTTTTTTAATAGGAAGAGAAATTTGCATGGGCACTTCTTGATATTTCAGAGCCAAAGGATCCTAAGTGTACTCCTCCTGCTATAATTACCATGGAAATGAGTTAATTAATTCAGTGACATTTTCTGGAATATCACCATTTTGTTCTTTTTCTTTTTAGTTGTAAGATTCATTTAGTGGCATGTGGGTTTTTTTTTTTTTTACTAGTTTCAGTTGACAGTTATGGGTGAAGATTATTGTTTTTTAGTTTTTTACCTACAGAGATTAGCATACTATATCATAAGTGTTCTACTCTGGAATTCTTTATATTGAAATGTTTCATTGGAAAATTTGAGAGAATGGTTCTTCGTCATGTACAATGAAACAAGAAGCCCCAAACTGTCTCTTGTTGCTTTTGTTTGGAGAAAGTATTTTATTGATTTGTTAATTTCTCTTTACTTTTGCTTTTAACTGTTATTGTAGTTTTACAGTGCTGCTTTTTGAGTCAAAATACATGTAACAAGACACTGTTCTTTAGGTCAAAGTAGGGGATTAAAATGACCATGTAGTTAAATTTTTTTAGATGAATCAAATTTTAATTTAGATAATCAATTTTATCACTGAAAAGGTTATAGAAATGCTTCTAGAGACATTTTTTCACCCAGACTCTCCTGATGTTCATTTGGTAGACAACAATTTTTGATCTTATATATTGGAGTGATTGAATCTATGTCTCTCTGCATAGTATTTGGACCGGAGTACTGTTATTTAAAAATATTTACTGAACATGATCATGCTAGGCCAAATTTTATGGCTTTATCAAGGATTCTTCTTTGTGAGGTAACATCATTTTGCATTTTAAATTATTTGGGCAATGAATTTGCTTGGGTTTAGGTTTCAGAGAGCTTTCCTTGATTCTCTATCCTAATAAAGAAACTAGGTGTAGAACTTGGGACACCGTTTACTTACAGTGATTTTAAAACTTTTGAAATAGAACCTTTGTGGTTTTTTATGTGAAATTTTGAACATCTCTTACATACAGTTTTTAAAAGTATTTGTTAAATTTATCACGCAAGTACCAAAACTCCCCTGCTTGTCTGTCCTATTCTGAAATTTTCTGTTCTCTTCCTTGTATTTTTTAATGTTTATTTGAATTTCCCCCCTCTTTTTGAATCTCTGTAATTTATCAGCTCTTCCCCAAATAGAAGCCCTTTCTCATAGCCAGTTTTTGTTGTTATACAGTTGTGTCTGACTTTTCGTGAACTCTTCATCGTTCATGGGGTTTTCTTGGCAAAGATACTGGAGTTATTTGCCATTTCCTTCTCCAGTGGATCAAGGCAAACAGAGGTTAAGTGACTTGCCCACCATCATATAGCTGGTAAGTATCTGAGGCTGATTTGAACTCTGGTCTTCCTGACTCCAGGACCGGTGCTCTATCCATTGAGCCACCTAGCTAGCTACCCATTATAGCCAGTAAGTATAGTCAAAGCAAATCAACACATTGGCTATGTTTATAACATATATTTCTTTCTGCATTTCTAGTCTTTTACCTTTCTGGGAAGCAGTGGGGAAAAAAGCTTCATCATATCTTCTGCATTTGTAATTGGTCATTTATTCGTGACCTTTTTTTAAGAGAGGTTGAAAAGAGTTTGTAATCTACGATTTATTTAATCATAGTAGGGAATTCTAGGAGAAGGAACTCCCTTTATCTGTGGGATATTGGTATTTCCTCTGCAGTTATCTTAAAAAATTGCCTGAGTATTCTGAAAGGTTAAGTGTCTTACTCAGGGACTTGAACCCTGGTCTTTCTGATTCTGTGTCCAACTCTCTATTCTCCATGAACACATTGCCTCTTTTGCATAGGTTTTTAAACTTTAGATCTCAACTTCAGGCAGGGTACTGTGTGGGGCCCAGAGGAGACAGTCATTTGGTCAACAAATATTTCTTAGGTGCTTACTATGTGCCAGGCATTGTTCTAAGTGCTGGGGATATAACAAAGTCTTTAAGTCTCCCCAAGTCTCCCAAAGTCCCCCAAGTCTTTAAGCTAAATGTTCTTAGTTCTTTCAGTCAGTTGACCTTTGGCAAAGTTTTAGGTGTCCTTATATCATACCCCTTCTCTCTCTCTCTTTTTTTTTTTTTAAAGCAATTGGGGTTAAGTAACTTGCTCAAGGTTACACAGCTAGTCATTATTTGTGTGTGGATGCTCATTTTCTGAGGCCGGATCTGATCTGGGGTCATCCCAACTCCGAGGCCGGCGCTCTTACTCACTGCGCCACCTAGCCGCCCCAATCATACCCTTTCTCTGAATGTGTTCCAGCCTTTCAGTGCACATAAAATTAATTTCCCAAGATGATATTAGTATCTTGACTGTGATGATACAATTGAATTTGTGATTCTTTCCATATGAACTTTTGACTTCAGAATTTGGAGGTGGCTGGGTTCAAATCCTATTGCTAATACGTGCTGACTGTGTGATCTGGGCAATTCATTTGACTTCTCAGTGCTCCAGGAAGCTTTCTAAAACTTTAAATTTCAGATCACTTGCTTTGGTAGAGGAAGTTTCCTTACTTGCTTACTTTCCTTACTTAATCCAGAACAGAAATCACACTTTGGGGCCAAAAATATCTTTCCATTTTTGTCCACCATTGGTTAAATTGGCTAAAATCCAAAGATACTCTTATTATGGAATTCTGTTAATCTATCCATGTAGCAGCCTATCAAAATGAATTAAGGTTAATGTGGTATGATTTATTGGTTTGAAGTGATTACTGCTCACCTCTCCAACTGCTCACAAACAATCTTGTTAATAATGTAGGTTAGTAATTTTGCCAGGAATTAACATCAAGCTCAATGACCTTCAGTTACAGCCTTCTCCCAGATTTTGAAAATGAGTACATTTTCCTATCTCCCATCATGAAAAGCTTCTCTTTTTCTCCATGGGTTTTCAAAGATTACTGACTAAAGCACAGAAATCACATATATAGTTTCTTGGCAAACTGGGGATAGTTTTTTGGGTTTAGTGCTTTGAAGTTGTTGAAGACAATTACATTTCCTTTTTCCTAAAACTGCTTCTTTGAGATTTCAGTTTCCTGTTAACCAATTTTTTCTTTCCTGGTCTGAAGATCATTGTTTGTATAGAAAACAGAAAGAATAATTTAGGTAATAATGATGCTAACACTTAAATAATGCTTTAAAATTTTCAGAATGTTTCTCCTGCAACTACCCATAAAATAGATAATGCAAATATATAAATATCTCAGTTTTATAGATTTTTTTAAATTTTAATTTTATTTTTTCTTTCTTTTTTTTTAGATTTTTTTAAAAATAGAACACAGAGGCATAGAGAGATACAGAGAGAACTATCTGGGGTCACACAGTTCAATAAGTATCTCTACCCCTTCCCCATCATCCACTGTCATTGCTATGTCCAACCGAAGTATTTTCCTCTTGTTTATAGCAGAACTAAAATAGTTTTTTTTTTGCTGTTACTACCTTTCATCAAAAGCTTCACTGCATTCTTTACGTTAACCTTCCTGATATTATTTTAAAGAACTGTGCCACTCTTGTTTTTATTCTCATTTACATACTCTAGCTTTCAACATCTGTGTGTCTAAGAAAATTTGATTGATGAATTTCCTTCACAGCCACATCAATCTTGAGGAGGAAGGTGTTAATGGGAAGGCTGCTGATCTTGGGGTGAAAAGATCTGGTTTTGAGTATCTGTTGCTTACCAACTGTGTGATCGCAGAAATAAGTGAATTGTGAAAAAAGCAATTTGTAATCTTAAAGTCTCCACTTAAATGTAAGTTATAACTATGATTATTATTTAGATAATCTAAATACCTTAATCTCAGAAAATTAAATTGAGGAAACAATGGGGTAACTTTTTTTCCCCAGAATTTATTTGTTTATATTTTAGCTTTCAACATTCATTTCCACAAAATTTTGAGTTCCAAATTTTTTCTCCATCTCTCCCCTACCCCCCACCCCAAATGGCAGGCATACTGAATATCACTTCCCCTAGTGTGCTCTCTTTTATATCTCCCCGTTTTCTATCCCCTTAGTCACTTCCTCCTGAAGTCCTTGTAGGACAAGACGTATTTCAGTACCCCTTTGCTTGTATGTCTTATTTCCTGGTTGCTAGATCAACTTTTAAAGGAAAAAAAGTTCCAAATCTAGACAGATTTACCAGTGAATTCTATCAAACATTTAAAGAATAAATCAGCTGTTTTTAAAAATGAAGAAAAAAGGCATTCTGTCAGACTGTATGAGAAAAATGTAGTTCTGATTTCCAAACCATGGAAAGATGAAGCCCAGCAAGAGATTTGTCAACAGTCATCACTAATGAATTAATGCAAAAATAGGAAATAAGTCACTGATAAACATTGATGCAAAAACACAAAATTAAATTTTGACATAGAAAAATCAATATCTTTACAAGATTGCATGTTTTCTACCTCATTGGAATAATCTGTGTTTATGTTGTCAGAATTTCTTGACTTGACTTGAAGTTCTTGAGCTGACTTTCTCTGACTATGTTATCCTGCCTGTACTCTGCCCTGTGAAATGTGTTGTTTTAAGTCTAGGATATCAACAGATTATGCCAAGCATTTTACTTGTTCTTAACCCTGTCCTCTTAAGTGGTCACTTCCAAGGTTCTCATCATTTAATTTTTTGCCTGTTTATTATGAACTTGGTAAGCATCAACAAATATGAACATCCCATATATGAGAAGAACCAAAAAACATGCACATGAAATTGAATCTTCATTAGTTCAGGATCTTTTTATGTTTCAGATTTCACACAGTAGTTTTATTATTATCTTTCTTGTTTGTGTCTCCTGAACTTTCTCTATTCCTTTCCTTGTTTTTCTAATGATTCATTGATGTTCTTTGCCTTTTTCAGTAGCACCGTCACTCCCCCCATTTCTTTTGCCCTTCAGTCCCCCACTTTCCATTCTTAATTTGTCAACCAGATCCTCCTTATTGGTAGGTATTAGGTTCCCTAGTGATAGTTTCTCTTTCCACTTCTGCCTTCAAAAAGTTGAAATGATCAGTAATGTGAATGAACAATTTATCAGCTTCCTCTCTTTTTAGTAATGAAACCTGAATGGAAAGAGTATTAGCTTTGGAGTCAGAAGGCTTAGGTTCAGATTTTTCTTGTAAACTTACTACCTGTATAATCTTGGGTAAAAACCACTTTTGCTTTCTGAGCCTTAGTTTCCTTATCTGTAAAATGAGACAGACTAGATGGGCTCTGAGGTCCGTTCTAGCTCTATGATTCTCCCCCCATCACCGTCATATCATACCCCTCTGCCAACTTTTTGCTTTGCTTCTGAACCTCATCATCCAGCACTTTTTTTCAGTGTCCTACTGATGCATAATATGCTATCGTTATAAAAGTTCTTCTGTTTCTCCCTCCTTTGAGATAAACCTGCATATTCTCTCCCACACTGCCTCCCTCCAGTTCTTGGATGGCCAACACAGGACGATTTTAATATGCAAAATGAGATAGCTTGGTGTATGGGATAGAATCAGGAAGCCCTGAGTCTTAGTCCTACCTTTAATAGACACTGGCTGTGTGACCATTGGGAAGTTATTTAACCTCTTAGTGCTGCAGGCTACTTTATAAGACCATATTGCAGAGAAGGTGCCAGTTGACATTGGTGGAGGAAGTTGTCCCTTGAAAGTTCCCTACAGTGAGAAAATCACAGATCCAATAAAAAAAAAAGAAATTGTTCTCGACTTTATATAATGACCCTTTTACTTAGTCCTATAGTTTTATCCCTACATTCCAGGTTTGGAACACATACCATCTAGTCAGTGGTAAGTCTGAGGCTGTATTTGCTTCCTTATCTTTAAGATGCTTAGTTTTATCATTAATAATACTCACTGCATTTGAATTTAGATATCTGGGCCCATTACCCTGGTTGAATATTGTCTTTTAGATTACTGGCCACTATCACCACTATTCTCCCTAAGTCATTCTTGCTACTAAGTAATATCTGGCCAAACGCTTAGAATTAGATAGTTTTCTTCTTTTCCCATTTTCAGTTCAAACCTTCAATCAGGCCTACAAATGACCAGGCAAACGTGTTAGCAAACACATTCTCTTCTTTCAGACTGGTGAGATGCATCCCATCTGTAGCCAAGAGCCTGGTGTTCCTGTGTCCTTAAACAAGAAATCCAGAACCCATCCTCTTCTGAATCTAGCTTCTAAAGACTGTCTTCAGTAAGCAACGTGGATGAAAAGAGCAGCTGTGCCCCGGGGAACTTTGGTTTTCCCTTAGGACTTTGAAATCGGTACAAATATTTTCTATTATCAGACTCCACCAGCATTGTTGGGAGATGCAGTCCTTAGTTGTTAGTTTCTGTTGTTCTTGGGAGGTACTCTGTAAAGTTCTCTATTGGTCAACAAGTATTTCTTAAAGCATTTACTATGTGCCTGGCACTGTGCTAAGCTCTGGGGTATAAAGGAAGACAGAAATAATCCCTGGCCTCAGGGAGCTGACATCCATAGCGGGGAGACAATATGTAATGGGTCCATACAAGATATTTCCAGAGTAGATGGAAAATAATCCCAGAAGGGAAGTTATTAACAGCTGGGAGAGGCCTCCTGCAGGAGATGAGATTTAAACTTAGTCTTGGAGGAAACCAGAGAAATTAAAAGACAAAGGTGAGGAGGCTGAGTGTTCCAGGCGTGTAGGAGAATCAGAACAAAGGCATGGGGGTGGGAGATACAGTTTTCATGCTTGCAGAACTGCAAGTAAGTTATTTTAGTAGGATGTAATGTGTGGAGGGGAGTAAATTATAGGAAGATTGGAAAGGTAGGAAAGGGCCAGGTTATGAACTTTATTTTAAAAAAAACAAGCGATTGATTTCTTTTGTTTTTATATTGCCTAAAATTTCCCCTGTATCCCTCTCCCCTTATGCCGAACAGAAGAGTTTATATTTGATTATGGAGGTAATAGGAACATAGTACAATCTTTACCTATGACCGAAACATTTCTTCATAACTGCTGAAATTGTGGCTCTTCCTGTCTTTCATCTGCTCAATATCCAGTACAGGGGGTGACACGGTGGGGTGTTATGTTCGTACCTATGCTTGAGAAAAATAACCTTGGCAGCCGAGTGGACCATGGATTGGAGTGGGGAGAAATTTGAGGTGGGTAGACCAGTTAGTGGGTGGTTGAATACCAGTCCGTGAGAGAGTTGATGAAGGCTTGGACTGGTGTGATATCTGTGTAAGTAAAGAGAAATGGACTTCCAAGAGAGATTGTGAGGGTAGAAATGATAGGATTTGGTGCTGGATGACGCTGAGGTTGCAAACCTGGGAGAATGATTATTCTCTAGACGATAATAGAGAAGTGTGGCAACAGAAAGGGCTCTTAGGAAGCTTTTTGACATGTAAGTTGGAGATACCAGTCTAATTCAAGATGACCAAAAGGCAGTTGGTGATGCATGACTACATCAGCAGAGATCTATGGATATGGATATGGATAGATCTAGATATGGATCTAAATCTATAGATAGATCTAGAATTTATCTGCATAAAAATGATTGAACTCAGCAAGGCTAATGGAATGTCATGGTGGCATAGAGTGAAAAGAGGGTCAAGGAACAGAGCCTTGGGAGACAACCAAGGTTAGTGGATGGGACGTGGTTGAGGAACTGGTGAACCTTGTAAGACAGTCTCCGGATGGTTCATGTCAGGCTTGCTCATGGATTTGTCTCTTCCTGTGGTCAGCCATAGATGTTCTCTCTCTTGTCAACACTGATGAGTCCTTATTATTTTGTGATGCATAGGAAGTTACTTTCTATTAGGGTCCTGTTCTGTCCTTTATGGGACCAGCCTTGAACATACATAGCTCCAAAGATTTAGTGATCCTTCTTTCTTTCCTTTGTCACATTTTCCCATTCTCCTGCAACAGTTTTAGACTCCACTTTGTCTCCTTGGAGTATTTTTTTCTTCATTTTCCTCTTGAAGTAGTTCTTTTCATTCAAGAAACACTTGGTTCTCCCTTATAAACTGGAGAGTAGAGAGTCATTCCTCCTTTTTAATCTTTTGTACAAAATGCAGAGGATTAATCTGCATTTTAAAAATTTGCTTTGGAGGAAATACAGACAGTACAGCTTCTACGGATATCTGAAAGAAACATTCCTTCCTTCATGACTGCTGAAATCTTGGTTCTTCTGGCTTACTCCTACCGGGACTCCTAATGGAGTCTGCCTCTCTGTATATTTGCCCAGGCTATTAGCAGTTAGCAAATTCTTTCCAGATAGAACTGGAAAAATCCAAACCTCCAACCGTTGCTCAGCTCTACATTTTATTTTGCCCCTCAACTGTTCAGTTGAGTGAGTCTTGAGTTTTTGTTAGGCTATCATCTTTGGTACATGTCTTATATCTGAAGCATTTGCTTTTTCTCTCTTTCTCTTTGCCTAGCAATGTCTTAGCTCTTATTGTAATCTTATTCTAAATCTTATTTTTATAATCCTTTTGTTTTCTAACCACCTTCATTTAGAAATTATTTAAATCAATCATTTTTGCATCATTTTTATTTATGAATATATCTTCCTTTTCTTCCATAACAGTAGGATCATCCCTTGTAACAAAGTGTTTTTAAAAGGAAGGAAAGGGGCAGGCAGCTAGATGGTGCAGTGAATAGAGCACCAGCCCTGGAGTCAGGAGGACCTGAGTTCAAATCTGGCCTCAGACACAACACTTAATAGCCGTGTGACCTTGGGCAAGTCACTTAACCCCAATTGCCCTGCCTTTCCCCCTCCAGAAAGCCAAAAAAAAAAGGAAGGGAAAATGTAGTTCAGTAAAACTAACAAACACATGAATTTATACCTGACAGTATATGTAGCATTCTACAACCACAGTCCCCAGAGGGGGGAAGGGGGAAGGAAGCTCATTTTCTTAACTCTTCTTTGGGGTCACATTTGTTATTATGTAGTCGGGTCATCCGGTTTTATTAAGCACCCACCATGTGCCAGGCACTGTGCTACAGAGGATACAAAGAAAGGTAAAAAACAGACCTTGTCCTTGGGGATCTTACAGTCTGGTGCATTTGTTTCCAGTTTTTCTTTCCATTTACATTGAGTCCTTGTGTATATTGTTTTCTTGGGTCTGCTTCCTTCAGTCTGAATCATTTCATAATGTGCTGCTTTGTGAAACATTCATTTTCTTTAAAGATTTTTCTTTTACATCACTTTTTTTTAATGCTTTATTAACTTCTGGTTTATATCATTCATTTCCTTCAGATTTTGAGTTACAATTTTTACCCCATTTTTCCCCTACCCACGACCCCAGAATAAGGAGTCTCACGGGATATCCCCTCATCCAGTCTGCTCTCTCCCATCTCTTCTCCCATACACCCTTTGACTTTTCCAGTAGGGCAAGGTTAATCCCCATGCCCCAATACCTGCACCTCTTATCTCCCAATTATATGCAAAATAGTATTAATCGTAGTATATATATATAAATATATATATATTTAAAACATTTGATTTTAAAACTTCGAATTCCAGACCCATTCCCCTCCTCCCCTGCCACTCACTCCTGCTGGGATGATAAGCAACTCAGTATAAGCTGTACATGTATAGCTATAAAAAGCATTACCATAGTAGATAAATTGTAAAAGACTGACTACATTTCCCTTCCTCCTATCCCACCTCCCACCTGGTCTACTCCCCACTTTGATCCTATCCCCTTTCAAAAGTGGGTGCTTCCGGGGGCGGCTAGGTGGCGCAGTGAATAGAGCGTCGGCCCTGGAATCAGAAGGACCTGAGTTCGGAGCCGGCCTCCGACACTTAATCCATACAAACAAAAACCTAGCCGTGTAACCGTGGGCAAGTTACTTAACCCCAATTGCCCTAAAGGGGCGGCTAGGTGGCGCAGTGAGTAGGAGCGCCGGCCTCGGAGTTGGGATGACCCGAGATCAGATCTGGCCTCAGAAAATGAGCACCCACGCATAAATCAAATGACTAGCCGTGTAACCTTGAGCAAGTTACTTAACCCCAATTGCTTTAAAAAAAAAAAAAAGTGGGTGCTTCCAACTTCCCTCCCCCCCAACCTGCCCTCCCTTCCATCATTTCCCCCCCATTCCCCACCCTCCCAATCTCCTGTAGAGTGAGATATCCTATTTAGTATGTATGTCATTCTCTCCCTGAGCCAAATTCAGTGAGAATAAAGGTTCTGCCTTTTTGCCTTCCTGTTCTTCCCCTCCCCTGCAACCACTTTCCCTTGCCTCGTCTATATGATAGTTTACTCCATTCTGTCTCTCCCCATCTCCTCATTATGTTCCTCTCTCACCTCTCAATTTCACCCCTTAAGTATCATCCCTTCCCATTAAATTCGACCTGTGCCCTCTATCTATGCATACCTGTAAACATACACACACACATTCACATATGTATTCATATGTCCATATACCCTTCTTCAGCTATTCTTTTACTGAGAAACGTTTTATCAGACACAGTTATTGTTTTTCACTGTAGGAATGTAAATGGCTCAACTTTGATAAGTTCCTTATGATTTATTTTCCCTGTTTACTTTCTCAAGCATCTCCTGCTTCTTGTACATCACTTATTTCTAAATGTATTCACCCTCCCACCTCCTCCACCAGAGAGCTTTCCCTTGTAGCAAAGAATAAAAAAGAGAATAAAAGACAGTTCCTAAAAACTAATCACCCTCAGTTGAGTCTGACAGTCTGTGCAGTGTTTGACACTCATCAGCTCCCACTTCGGAAAAGAAAAGAACAAGGTGCACTTTCTGCTTCCTTGGGGCCAGGCTTAGTCAATTTAAATGCACAGTTTAGAGATATTTTTTCCTCATTCTTTCCATTTAAACTGCTTATGGTCATTGTTGGGTTTTTTGGTTCTGCTTAATTCATTTGCTTTAGTTTATATAAATTTCCCTATGCTTCTCTGAATTCTTCATATTTATTGTTTCTTTTAAAAAATGAATAAATTTTCTCAATGTAACCCTGTCCTCTTCCCAGAGATTCATCCCTTATGATAGAAAATTTAAAAGAGGAGAAAAAAGTCAGCAAAACTAAACAACCTATCAAAAAAATCTGACATTATATAGTACTCCACGTTCATGATTCCCCACCTCTGCAAAGAAGCAGGGAGAAGATATCTTTTTTTTTTCTCTTCTTTGGGACCAAGCTGAGTCATAATTTCATAGCATTTAAGGGTTTTTTGGTTCTGTCCATTTACATTGTTGTATTTAATGTTGTATATGTTGTATTCATTGTGTATATTTTTCCTGATTGTACTTTGCATTTATTCATATATATCTCCCCATGCATAACTCTGTATTATATCGATCATTTCTTAAAGAACATTAATATTCCATTATTTTTGTATGCCACAATTTATTTCGCTATTCCCTAATTTAAGAGCATCTTTTTTTCTAGATTTTTATTACTACAAAAAGTAATATAAAAGCTGTGAATATTTTTTTTAAGCAATTGGGGTTAAGTAACTTGCTCAAGGTTACACGGCTAGTCATTATTTATGTGTGGGTGCTCATTTTCTGAGGCTGGTTTTGATCCTGGGTTATCCCAACTCCGAGGCCAGTGCTCTTACTCACTGCGCCACCTAGCCGCCCCTAGCTGTGAATATTTTGACATATGAAATCTTTATCTTTGGCCTGCTCAGGGTATATGTGTAACACTAGGATGGGACCTGTGAATGACTGCTGAACTTCCCTGGCTTCCCCCCTACCCCCCAAACAAAAACAAAAATACAAACAATTGTTTTTGATGCAGGTTGCATCATTCTTTTGAGGTGTTTAACCACTGTGTGTGAATTTGAATTACAGGTATCTTTTTATACTTAATTGTACTTTTTCACCACAGATTAAACCACTGGATAGAAGGAATTTTATAATGTCTTTGGAAGAACTTGTTTCCTACCTCATTCACGTTCCTTTTATTCAAAGATTTAACCTTCTAGGAGTGACAACCCCTTTTTTCCCTTTGGGAAGTTCCATATTGTGTTGATTTCTATTGTAGATGTTGAAACTAGTGTGAAAAGGAAACATCTGGCCTTTTAGATCTTTTTTTTTCATGATGTTTTCATGAAGTTTTTGTTATCTCTTTGGGGATGAAAGAATGGTTGGTAAAAAAAAAAATGGAGAAAGATTCAAAGAACCACTTTCTCCTTAGCATTAACTGTAACTGGGAGTAGTGGGAAGAGGAAAGAAAAAATTCCATGCCTTGATGGGAATTGAGCCTGTTGTTGGAAACCTGTATGCTATTTTGGTTTTGTTCCTTGAAGAACAGGTCTGGATTCTGTTGAATGCCCTGATCAGTGCTGAAGGGGAGGGGCAGTAGCCATGAGATAAATAATTCCAGCTGCTTAGGGCTTTGCCCCCTGATGACAACTGTTGTTTTATTGGACCTTGATTCCTGGAACTTTATTGACTCTAATTGTTATTTCTCCCTACAGGCTATGTGAGGTGTCCTGAGAAACCATTAGATAATCAGGTTTTGCTGGCACTTGATTATTAGGGTAGACAAGAAAAAAACTTAATGAAGGTATTTGAATATCTGAATTGATTTTCTCATAGAGCTGGGCTGCTATGTCTTGTGACTGGTTGAGTTTTTCTCTTTAGAGTCTGATATTGTTTCAGCTACTACAGAAGTGCTGGGCTAAGGTTGTTCTTTCTAGTATATAAAATACTGTGTGTACTTAGAAATAAAAATAGGATGGAAAGTTGTTAGGAGAATGAGTATTACTGACTCTACCAGCACCTGTTTTTATATATGTATATACATATATATGTGTTTTATATTTGTAAAATATATACATATATACATAAATATAAACTTATACATACATACTTATGTATATACACATATTGGAAAAGACATTCTAAATGTGGGAGGTAACTGTAGTTCCACCCCACTGGACCACAGAACTGGCTGCTTGCCTACCATTTCATGCAAAGCTTAATGAAATAACTTCCTGGACTTATTGAGGGAGACGGCTTGTCAGATTCAGGGAATTAGTCCTGAAATTTTCCCACTGTAACCAAGAGTCAGTGTCTCAGGGTCATTTAAGTATCCAAAGCTGCCTTGGTATGTGAACTGTGGGGTGCTTTCTAATTTTGCAAGTTATTGGCACAATGTAAATTCAGTTTTATATGTAAGAAAAACATGTGGATTGAGACTGGCACCACAGTGACCTGTGTATATGACGAAGATAAGTCAGTTTTCTGTGTTACTGTCTCTAGATCATTGTGTGAAGTCACAAACTGTTCGATTATTCGTTCTCTTTTCCTTACTGCTCAGGTCTGAACCTCTTTTGCTCCCCCTGTTCTAGAGATATATTTTATAGAATCATAAGATAGAAAGGGATCTTAAGTTCTACCCCCTAATTTTGTAAGTAGGGAAACTGAAGATCAGGGAGGTTAAATGATTTACCCAATTAAAAAAAAAGCCTAAACTGTTTTGTTTTACATTCTACTTCCTGAATGTTTGTGATAGGTATCTCTTTTTTAGGCTAAAGAGTTTTTGGTTGAATTCCAGGTTATTAGATTTTTTTTTGTAACAAGGAACAGAATTATTCAGTAGGCAGAGCATAGAATTTAAGAGACTTGGAATTTTTACTGTATCAAACAGTTAAATTCTTGGTAAATTCTTTATCCCCTAATTCTAAAATTTTAATCTAACAGACAGTGGATGATACTTTAATATCCTTCCAAATATAACTGCACAGGCTACTCTGTTTCAGCTAATGATGACAACAGAGAATAATTTTAAGAGGACCAGTTTTGAAACTAGTTTTGAAAGTGGTTAATTGAAACTGGTTTAAACTGAAGATGGGCCAGAGCCTAGTGTTTTTATTTGACTCAGCATCAGCAATACAGATGTTTCATATTAATTTGAGGAGAAGAACTGGAAACAAAACCCTCTAAGTTAAATTGAGAAATGCAATTTATTAGGGTGAAAGGGGGAAAATCTTTTATAACTTGAAAATCTTGCTAGACTCATGTACAGTCTGTAATCTAAACAGACCTTGATAATGTGGCTAATTGAAACTTAAAGGGATAATAGAATTGGGACAGCTTAATTAGAGATAAAATGGAATGCAATATAAAAAAAACACTTTAAAAAGATTGTGATAAGCTTTCTGATTTGGAGTATTATACAGGGCTAGAAAACGAATTCAGATCAGTTTAAATTTGAAATTGTTACATGCCTTTAAAACTATTTTAAACATTATATACTGTTAGAATTTATGCCAGTGGGTGTCAACTTTGGGTCATGTTTAGGTTAGTATCCTTACTAATAATGAAAATGAGTGGGAATGACATGTGAATTACATTTGCAGGAGATGTTAAAACCAGGAAGTGATGAGAACACCAGGGAATCCAAAAAACTAATACAAAGGAACCTAAAGATGTTGGTGACCTAGTCAGGAAATTACAGCATGAAATGCAACTTCAAGTTTTAGTAAAGGCATCTGGAGAAAATTAATCTGAAACACAGATATTGGGTGGTAGGGGAGAAAGCTGAAAAGTAACAATGGTAAAAAAGTCATATGTAAGCATACATTATTTTCCTGGGTTAGGTGGTAATGGGGCTATTAACCAGATTATATAGGAAATTGTAGTGTAATATCAAAGTAATCTAGTATTGTGTGATTTTGGGGGATTGCCTACACAGAAGTATTATGTCATGGAGCTAAGGAGGATTAGCTCATTTTGTTTTGACTGATGAGACAGTTCCTGGAAGGCTGTAATCAGTTTAAGGCACCTCATTACAAGATAGCTATAGAGCAATTGGAGGGAGTTCAGAGAATTATAACAGGAATGATTAAGGAACTGGAGGGACTGACTTATGAGGAAAGAATATAAATGAAATCCTTATAACTTGGCAGAACAAAGACTGCAGAAATATACAACTGTATAAATATCTCAAGGGTGAAATCTTATGGAAAAGGGTAATTTTTTAGGGTGGGAATTGGGGAGGATGGAAGGAATTGAACCAGAATAAAATTTAAACAAGTGAAAATTTAAGGTAAATATCTGCATTGTTTGATGATGAAGGCTACTCGATGGTTCTCTCTTAGCAAGTCTGCTATATTTCAGGAGTTTTTCACAAAATGCTTTTTATTTTTAGTTAGTACTTTTTTTCCTGGAATCACATCTATTACTTATGTCTAAAAGGTACCACACCCTACCACAGCCAACCTCTTTCTTGAATTTCTGGTTCTTAACTTTTCTGGAAATAGGTAAGTTATTTGGAACTCTGATGGGCACAAGACTGAAATGTCTCAGCTTTCTGAAACAGAATCTACAACTAAGATGTCCTTCCGCATTTTAGAGCTATAGGTTAAAAATTTTAGGGACATTTCTTCCGTAAGGCCTCTGATGGTTAGGGGGAAGAGAGTATCCTGTCTTTGATATTTGATTCTGTTTTATGGATCATTAGTCCAGTAATGTTTTTAATAAAATTTATGCTTGGGAAAGAATTATGTGAAAAACTTAATTTTTGTTAGGGTAAGCACACTGAACATTGGGATCAGCCAAGACAATTAGTAGTATAACCTATGGAGTGATGTAGCCCTTTGTTAAAATGGTGTTCTGAGAAAACTTGAATAAAAATTTCTAGTTTATTTTTTTATTTTTTGAAATGTATATATCATAGGAGTCTTTCAAGATATTTGAAACTAAAGGCGTAGCTGCATCTAGGGGGATAAAAAGTTACTTACTTTTATAGGAATGGTTTAATTCACAGTGAAGAGAACTCAGCAGAGTAGTCCCTTGAGCTCAACTCTTTGTTTCCTTACCTACCTTAATGTATTTTTCTTTCTTTAGGAAGAAAGTTCTTTAAAATGTATGTGCTCTGCAAAGATAGGTGCTCTTTATAGTTGTAAGTTCTTATACAGCTAGCATATTTAGATGTTAAGAGATCAGCCATGAAACTTCTCAGGAGGTGTCAATGGCTTCTTCCTAGCCAGATTCAAAACTCTTTATTTACCTTCTGTTTAAACAACTGAAAAAGTTGGCAGTTCATTGGCTCTCAGTCCTTCAGATCCTATCACAACCCTCCTTTGAAGGTGAGAGTCCTTTCTCACCTTTTTTGCTCTTTGCTATGTTAATTACTTCTTTGCAGCTTACTTCTTTGCTCATTATTTAAAAAAAAAAAAATCCCATTGTAAATTCTTGAATTGGCTATAAAACCTCTATGTTTTTTTCTTCTAGATCTGGGAATTCTGGAACCTGGCTATAATATTCTTAGGAATTTTCTTTTTGGGGGATCTTTTTCAGGAGGTGATCTGTAGATTCTTTCAACCTCTATTTTGCCCTCTGGTTCTAAAACATCAGGGCAGTTTTCCTTGAGAATTTCTTGAAGGATGATCTCTGGGTTGTTTTTTGATCATGGCTTTCAGGTAGTCCAGTAATTTAAAAATTATCTCTCCTGGATCTATTTTCCAGTTCAGTGGTTTTCCCAATGAGATATTTCACATTGCCTTCTATTTTTTTCCATTTGTTTGGATCTGTTTAATAGTATCTTGATTTCTCATAAAAGTCACTAGCTTCCATTTGTTCCAGTCTAATTCTGAAGGAATGATTCTCTTCAGTGAGCTTTTGAGATTCTTTTTCCATCTGGCAAATTTGGCTTTTTAAGCCATTTTTCTCCTCATTGCCTTTTTGAGCCTCTTTTGCCATTTGAATTAGTCTATTTTTAAAGATGTTATTTTCTTCATTTCATAATTTTCTTGCATCATTCTCATTTCTCTTCCCAATTTTTCCTCCATTTCTCTTATTTCGTTTTCAAAATCCTTCTTAAGGTCCTCTATGGCCTGTAGCCAGTTCATATTTTTCTTGGAAGCTTTTGGTGTAGGAGTTCCAACTTCATTGTCTGCCTCCTGTTCCATGCTTTGATCCTTTTTGTCCCCAAAATAGGAGTGTAAATTTGGATTACTCTGCTTGCTTTGCTTCCTTTGCCTGCTCATGTCGCCACTCAATTACTTGACTTTTGAGCTTTTTGCCACAGTAGGACTCTGCCACCAGAGAGGGGAGCTTTGTCCCAAATCGTTGGGGTTTTCTCAGCTGCCAAAGGTATTAGTTGGGTACCTTCTCTGAAGCCTCCACGTGCTCTGTCAAGCTGGTCACACACCTCAGGACTTCCACCCTAGACTACAATCCAGATCCAAGCAGGTAAAAGCAAGAGTGATTACCCGTCAGACTGGTCTCTTGGTCCCCCTACAATCTGCAGGCGAGGAGCTGAAGTTGCCACGTGGCAGTGGCTACAGGGGCAGGCGCCTCAGTGACTTCTTGCCTTGGGGGCAAAGGCCAACTGCACTCCCACACTAGTGGATCCCAAAGTCCACACTGCACTAACTTCTCACTTTGTCCTTGGAATCTATGTATTGATAATTCTGGAAACCGCCACAGTGTCTGGTGATCTTAAGTCCCTCCAGCCAGTGGCTATTCAGCTCACCTGAGGCAAAAACCTGGGCTTGGCTCCCAGAGCACTGCGCTGTCCCCTTCCTGCCTGCTGTCTGGCTGTCCTCAGCGGTAGTTTAGCTTCTCTGTGTCATTTTGTGGGTCCTGTAGCTCCAAAGTTTGTTCAGAGTCACCTTTTACATGAATTGGAATTGGTGGGAGCCAGAACCATGCGGAAGTCCTGTTTCTACTCCACCATCTTGAGTCTGCCCCTCAAGCTCTGATTTTCATCCATTCAGTTCCACAGATATTTGTTGAGTGCCTACTCTTTGTAAAGCACTGTAGGAGCTACAAAAATAAATAGTGTATGTTTATTGCCCTCGAGGAACTTAGTGTCTCTTACAAGGAGATAGGACATGTTTAAGAATAATTTTAATACAAAGCAAAATGTGGTGGGTCTTTGGAAGAGGAATAGAGTATAATGGCAACAAGGATGGTGAAATCCTTTCAGTTTGTGCAGTGTTGTAGTGAAGAGTTATCTAGGAGGTGACTTTGAATGTAACTTCAAATGATGGGTAGGATTTTTACAAGAGGAGATGGTAGGGAAGGACATTCTGGGAACATTTTTCACAATGTCATGTCTATCCTCTTCATTCCCAGTGCAGCCATCCTATTATAGATTTTCTTTACTAGTTACTGGGACCATTGAAATTGCTTTCATTTTCTTCCTCATCCAATTCATTCTTCATAGGCTCCCAAAGTGGGTGATACCTCCCCCTGAGGGGCACTGGAATGATCCAGGGAGTGGTAGTAGTTTGAAATGACTAAAATTTCCATAGTTACCATTTGCTTTCCTATCCTTGTTCTATGTCTTTGCTTATGTTCCCTATGCTTGGAATGTCCTTCCTTCTCCCTCTTATTCACCTCTTGAGTTTCTACCCTTTTTTCAAAGCTCAACTTAAATGTTACCTCCTTTATGAAGCTTACAGTTTCCTATCCACAAATCCTCTTCTCAGAAGACCTCACATAGCACTGTCTCATACATCTGTAATATACTTGTCATGTAATACTGCATTAACATTTGTCTTTCCATCAACTAGTCTGTAAACAACTTTCCATCAACTAGTCTGTAAACTCTATGAAGGCAGGCATTTTATCAAAACTTTGTATTTTTCCTAAGATGTAGCCTAGTGTTCTTCACAAAGGCATTTTTATTGATGCTTTTTGAAAATTAATTAATTTTTAATTTTTAGCCTTTGCTTTTATAAGATTTTAAATTCTAAAAATTTTCCTCCTCCCTCTACTCCCTGCTCCCTAAGATGGCATGCAATCTGACGTAGACTATACATGTGTGATCACATTAAACATATTTCCACATTATTCATGTTGTGAAAGAAGAATCAGAACAAAAGGGAAAATCCATGAGAAAGATAAAACAAAAAACAACAAAAGCAAGAGAAAATAGCATGCTTCAATCTGCATTCAGACTCCATAGTTCTTTTTCTGGATTGTGGATAGCATTTTCTCTCATGAATCTTTGATCAGTGCATTGCTTAGAAGAGCTAAACCTAACAAAGTTGGTCATTGTACAATGCTGTTATGTGTACAATGTTCTGGTTCTGCTCACTTCACTCCGCATAAGTTCATGCAAGTCCAGGTTTTTCTCAAGTCTTTGCTCACTGTTTCTTATGGAACAGTAGTATTCCATCATATTCATATACCACAACTTGTTCAGCCATTCCCCAATTGATGGGCACTCCCGAGATTTCTAATTCTTTGCCACCACAAAAAGAGCTGCTATAAATATTTTTATACAAGTGGGTCCTTTCCCCTTTTTTATTATCTCTTTGGGAGACAACCTTAGAAGTGGTATTGCTGGATCAAAAGGGTATGCACAGTTTTATAGCCCTTTGGGCATAGTTCCAAATTGCTCTCCAGAGTGGTTAGATCAGTTCACAACTCCACCAATAATGCACTAGTGTTCCAGTTTTCGCCCATCTTCTCCAACATTTATCATTTTCCTGGTTTTGTCATGTTAGCCAATCTGAGAGGTGTGATGTACCTCAGAGTTGTTTTAATTTGCATTTTTCTCTAATCAATAGTGATTTAGAGCATTTTTTCATATAATTGTAGATTGCTTTAATTTCTTCATCTTAAAACTGCCTATTCATATCCTTTGTATTCTTATAAATTTGACTTAGTTCTCTATATATTTTAGAAATGAGGCCTTTATGACAGATACTGGCTATAAAACTTATTTCCCAGCTTTCTGCTTCCCATCTAATCTCGGTTGCATGGACTTTGTGCAAAAACTTTTAAATTTTAGTTAATAAATCATCCATTTTGCATTTCATAATGTTCTTTCTTGTTTGGTCATAAATTCTTCTGTTTTTCATAGATGACAGGTAAACTATTCCTTTCTCTCCTAATTTGCTTATAGTTTCACCCTTTATGTTTAAATCATGTACCCATTTTGACCTTATCTTGGTATGTGGTATATGATGTTGGTCTATGCCTAGTTTCTGCCATACTTTTTTCAAGTTTTCCCAGCAATTTTTGTCAAATAGTGAGTTCCCATCCTAGAAGTTGGAGTCTGGGTTTATCAAACAGTAGATTACTCTAGTCATCGACTACTGTGTCTTATATAACTAACCTATTCCACTGATCCACCACTCTATTTCTTAGCCCGTACCAAGTAGTTTAGATGATTGCTGCTTTATAATACAATTTAAGGTCTGATGTGGCTAGGCCACCTTCCCTTTCATTTCTCTTCATTAATTCCCTTGACATTCTGACCTTTTGTTCTTCCAGATGAATTTTGTTATTATTTTTCTAGCTCTACAAAATAATTTTTTTGGTAGTTTGGTTGATACGGCACTGAATAAGTACATTAATTTAGATAGCTTTAGCTCGGCCTACCCATGAGCAACTGATATCTTTCCAGTTATTTAGATATGACTTTATTTGTGTGAAAAATGTTTTGTAATTGTGTTCATATATTTCCTGAGCTTGTCTTGGCAGATAGTCTCCCAAATATTTTATATTGTGTACAGTTATTTTAAACAGAATTTCTCTTTCTATCTCTTGCTGCTAGGCTTTGTTAGTAACATATTTCTATGCCAGTGATTTATGTGGGTTTATTTTAAATCCTGCAGCTTTGCTAAAGTTGTTAATTATTTCATGTAGTTTTTTAGTTGATTCTCTAGGATTCTCCAAATACCATCACATCTTCCGCAAAGGGTGATAATCAGTTTTGTTTCTTTGATGCCTATTCTAATTCCTTCAACTTTTTTTTCTTCTCTTAGCTGAAGCTACTGTTTCTAGTACTATACTGAATAACAATGGTGATAATGGACTTTCTTGTTTCACCCTTTATTTATTTATTTATTTTTTGGAGGGCAATTGGGGTTAAGTAACTTGCCCAAGGTCTCATGACTAGTTTTTATGTTAAGTGTCTGAAGTGGGATTTGAACTCAGGTCCACCTGACTCCAGGGCCCCATGCTATATTCACTGTGCCACCTAGCTGCCCCTGTCTCTAGTGTTTTTAATAGGAATGGGTATTGTATCTTGTCAAAAGCTTTTTCTGCATCTGTTGAGATAATATGATTTCTTTTAATTTTGTTACTGATATGGTCAATTATGCTGATAGTTTTCCTAATATTGAACCAGCTCTGCATTCCTGGTATAAATTTCTCCTGGTCATAGTGTATTATCCTCATGATAAGTTGCTGTAATCTCAACTGATATTTTATTTCAAATTTTTGCATCTATATTCATTAGGGAAATTGGTCTATAATTTTATTTCTCTGTTTGACTCTTCCTGGTTTAGGTATCAACACCATATTTGTATCATAGAAATAATTTGGTAGGATTCCTTCTTTGCCTGTCTTTCCAAATAGTTATATAGTATTGGAATTAATTATTCTTTAAATGTTTGGTAGAATTCACTTGTAAATCCATCTGGCCCTGGAGATTTTTTTCTTAGGGAGTTCACTAATGACTTGTTCAATTTCTTTTTCTGAAGTGGAGTTGTTTAGGTATTTTATTTCCTCTTTTGTTAATATGGGCAATTTATATTTTTGTAAATATTCATCCATTTCTCTTAGATTGTCAGATTTATCGACCCATTTATTGAGCAAAATAGCTCCTAATTATTTTAAGTTTTTTCTTTATTGGTGGTAAATTCACCTTTTTCATTTTTGATACTGGTAGTTTGGTTTTCTTCTTTCTTCTTTAAAAATCAGATTAACCAAAGGTTTATCTTTTATTGGTTTTTTTTTTCATAAAACCAGTTCTTAGTTTTATTTATTAGTTAAATAATTTTCTTAATTTCACTTTTATTGATCCTTTGATTTTCAGAATTTCTAATTTGGCATTTAATTGGGCTTTTAAATTTGTTCTTTTTCTAAGCTTTTTAAAATGTATGCCTAACTCATTAATCTCGTCTTTATCTTATTCATGTAAGCATTTAGAGACACAAAATTTCCCCTAAGAACTGCTTTGACTGTACCCCATAAGTTCTGATATGTTGTCTTATTATTGTCATTCTTTTGGGTGAAGTTATTGGTTATTTCTATTATTTGTTCTTTCACCCACTCATTCTTTTTTTTTAAACAAATGCTTCATTAACTTCTGTTTTACACCATTCATTTCCGCCAGATTTTGAGTTACAATCATTTTCCCCCCGTTATTCCCCTACCCAACCTCCCAGAATAGCAGTCCCACAAGATATCACTTCCTTCAATCTGCTCTCTCCCATACCTTCTCCCATACCCCCTTCGACTTTTCCATTAGAGGAAGGTGAATCTTTGTGTCCCAATGCCTGCACATCTTATCTCCCAATTACAAGCAAGAGTATTAATAATAGTATTTATATATATTTGAAACATTTAATGTTAAGACCTTGAATTTCAGATCCATTTTCTTCCTCCCTTGTCACCCATTCCCTCTTGGGAGATAAGTAATTCAGTATATGTTGTACATGTCTAGCTATGCAAAACATTATCATAGTAGATATATTGTACAAGGCTGCTTATAATTCCCTCCCACTCATCCCACCCCCCACCTGGTCCATTCCCTACATGATCCTGTCCCTCTTCTATAGTGGGTACTTCCAACCTCCCCTCCCCCAAGGATGCCCTCCCATCCATCATCCCTCCTCTCATCCCCCTTCCCCCTATTCTGCTGCAGGTTGAGATATCCCATTTAGTATGTATGTCATTCTCTCCCTGAACCAAATTCAATGAGAATGTGGTTTTGCCTTTTTTGCCTTCCTATTCTCCCCCTCCCTTGCAACCACTTCCTCTTGCTTCTTCTACATGAGATAGTTTACCCTACCCTGTCTCTCCCCATCTCCTCTTGCCACTTTCCTCTCTCACCTCATAATTTCATCCCTTGAGTATTCTCCCTTCCCAAGAAATTCAGCCTATGCCCTCTATCCATATATAACTGTAACCATATACACACACATTCACATATGTATTCATATGACCACACACCCTTCTTCCATTATTTTCATAGTGAGAAAGATATCATCAGTCCCAGTTATTGCTTTTCCATATAGGAATGTAAATAGTTCAACTTTGATAAGTTCCTTTTGATTTCTTTTCCCTGATTACCTTCTCAGGCATCTCTTGCTTCTTGTGTCTGGATGTCAAATTTTCTATTCAATTCTGGTTTTTTCCTCAAGAATGCTTGAAAGTCCTCTATTCCACTGAATGACCATATTTTCCCCTGAAACAAAATACTCAGTTTTGCTGGGTAGGTGACCCTTGGGTTCATTCCCAGTTCTTTTGCCCTCTGGAATATCATATTCCATGCCCTTCGATCCCTCAGTGTAGAAGCTGCCAGGTCCTGGGCTATTCTGATTGTGTTTCCACAATATTGAAATTGTTTCTTCCTGGCTGCTTGTAGTATTTTCTCCTTGATCTGGGGATTCTGGAATCTGGCTATAATATTCCTGGGAGTTTTCTTTTTGGGATCTTTTTCAGGAGGTGATCGGTGGATTCTTTCAACCTCTATTTTGCCCTCTGGATCTAAAACATCAGGGCAGTTTTCCTTGAGAATTTCTTGAAGGGTGATTTCTAGGTTCTTTCTTTGATCATGGCTTTCAGGTAGTCCAATAATTTTTAAATTGTCTCTCCTGGATCTATTTTCCAGGTCAGTGGTTTTTCCCATGAGATATTTCACATTGCCTTCTAATCTTTCGTTTGTTTGGATCTGCTTAACAGCATCTTGATTTCTCATAAAGTCACTAGCTTCCATTTGCTCCAGTCTAACTCTGAAGGAATGAATCTCCTCAGTGAACTTTTGAGATTCTTTTTCCATCTGGCAAATTCGACTTTTTAAGGCATTCTTCTCCTTATTGCCCTTTTGGGCCTCCTTTGCCATTTGAGTTAGTCTATTTTTTAAGGTGTTGTTTTCCTCAGTCAGGCTGTTGACCCTCATTTCATACTTTTCCTGCATCCTTCTCATTTCTCTTTCTAATTTTTCCTCCACTTCTCTTATTTGATTTTTAAAGTCCTTCTTAAGGTCCTCTATGGCCTGCAACCCACTCATGTTTTCCCCTGGGGCTTTTGGAGCAGGACTTCTGACCTCACAATCCTTTTCCCGCTCTATGCCCCCCAAATAGGAGTCTAGGGTTGCATTTTTCTGTTTCCTTTGCCTTGGCATGTTGACACTTAATTGCTTGACTTTTGGGCTTGTTGCCACACTATGGCTTTAAGGCCAGATAGAGGAATTTTCATCCTGAACGTGTGGGGGGCAACTTCCGTTTCTGGCAAGCTGTAAACCCACCCACAACTTCCACCCTAGATCACAATCCAGATCCAGGGAGGTTAAAGCAAGAGCGATTACCCACCAAGACTGATCGCTGGATCTCCCCACGATTTGTAGGCTGGGAGCCGGAAATGCCTCTGAAAACTACACAGTGGCGTGTCTCCTCAGCGGCTTCTAGCCCCCAGGGGAGGGAGCTGACGCATTCCCCAAATACAGGTCCCAAAGTCCATAGGACACTAACCTCTTACTTTGTCCTAGGCATGTCTATGTTGATAATTCTGGAGTCTCCACAGCTGCTGGTGTTCTGGGGTCTCTCCAGCCGGCTGCTGGCCCTGCCACCCTGGGGCTAAAACCTCGGCTCATGGGGACCTGGGCTCTGCTCGGCTCGGCTCCCCACGCTCTGCCAGCTGCGCACTGCTGGCTCCCAGAGCACTGCGTTGGTCCTTCCTGCAGGGCTGCTGGGCTGTCCTCAGCTGGAGGTTAGCTTCTCTGTGTCGTTCTGTGGATGCTGCTGCTCCAGAAGTTGTTCAGAGTCCCCTTTTACATAGTTTGGGGGGAATCTGGGGGCAGAGTGTCTTGGATGAGCTGTTTTTACTCTGCCATCTTGGCTCCGCCCCACCCACTCATTCTTTAGGATTAGATTACTTAGTTTCCAGATAATTTTTAGCCTATCTTTCCATGACCCTTTATTACATGTAACTTTTATTGCATCATGATCTGAAAAGGGTGATGCCTTATTTTTTACATAATGAACATTTCCAAATATATTGTTCATTGTTTCCCTTACTCAGTGAGTCTCCCCTGGTAACAAAGATGAAAAAAGAAAAATAGCAGTTCATCAAACCCAGTTAACACATTGACTATGTGTGACAGCATCTGCCCCTTCCTCATGCACAGTCCCTTATCTCTCT
This sequence comes from Gymnobelideus leadbeateri, assembly GCA_011680675.1. NCBI lineage: Eukaryota > Metazoa > Chordata > Mammalia > Diprotodontia > Petauridae > Gymnobelideus > Gymnobelideus leadbeateri. Next base: position 106,629 of record WOXC01003029.1, read on the forward strand.
AGGGCAAGCTTGGTTCTTATAATCATTTAGTTTTATTTTATTATTCTTTCCCTTTACATTGTTGTCAGTGTGTATATTGTTTTAATTGTTTATGGCCATATCTTTATAGCGTGCCTGTCTTTATAGAGTGCCTGTCTCCCTGAGACTCATCTCCTTGAGTTCAACTCTGGCTTCAGACACTTATTGGATGTGTGACCCTGGGCAAGTCATTTTATCCCACTTACCTCAGTTTACTAATCTGTAAAATGGGCTGGAGAAGGAAATGGCAAACCACTCCATTATCTTTGCCAAAAAAAAGCCCCAAATGGGGCCAAGAAGAGTTGGAAATGACTGAAAAAATGATTGAACAACAACTAAACATATCTTTACTATGCATGCATCAATTCATGTATTCCATAAACATAATTGTTTTCCAAATTTTATCTTTCTATGTTTCTCTGAATTCATCTTTTTCATTTCTTTTGGTATAATAATGTCCTGTTACAGTCATATACCACAATCTGCTTAGCCCTTTCCTATCACTGGGCAACTACCTACTTTGTTCCAGTTTCTTTGCCACCACCAAAATTACTGCTATGAATATATTGGAATATATAGGACTTTTCTGTTTTTTACTTCCTCAAGGGTATATAAGCCTAGCAATGGGAAAATCTGGGCCAAAAGGTATGGACATTTCATGTCGCTTTTTAAATGTTTAGTTCCAAACTACCTTCCAGAGTGGTTGGAATAACACATAGTTCTACCAATACTATGCTACTGTGCCCTTATAATAGGGTGTTAGGATCACAAGTTTAGAATACAGGTAGAAGGGATCATAGAGGCCATTGAGATGAACCTGCTATTTTTACAGATGAGGAAATTGAAAGACAGAGTGACTTGTCCTTACTAGTAAGTGTATGAGGCAAGATATTTATATATCCCAAGTCTTCCTGATTTGAAGTCCCGTGCCCTGTTCCCTTTGCCATGTTACCTTCCAAGACAATACATGTTCTTTGAAATGAGTTGAAGAAAGAACACAGTGAGCAAAAATTCACGATGTGTTTGAGAAATGTTCAGTGGTTTTTGCAGGAGCTTAGGTCTTAGAAAAGGGAAATGGTGAGAGGTAAAATCAGAAAGCTAACCTGGTGCTAGAGCAGGGAAGGCCTTGGATGCCATGGTAAGGCATTTGGAACTTATTCTGTAGGCACTGAAAAACCATTGGAGGGTCAGGTCTTATTGATGTGTTAAGCTTGTTACTACTATGTAATTCAATTAAAATTAAGGATGTAATGGTGAAGTCATTTTAATTGGGAAACTTCTGGCTGGAGTCTAATTAGATCTTGATTATTATTTTTACCTCTCCTTCCTCAATGTCTCCACCTTCTTTCTGTTGTACTTTTTCTTTTTCTGCCTTTTTGGAGGGCAATTGGGGTTAAGTGACTTACCCAAAGTCACATGACTAGTAAGTGTGTCAAGTGTCTGAGGCTGGATTTGAACTCAGGTCCTTCTGACTCCAGGGCCAGTGCTCTATTCACTGCGCCATCTAGCTGCCCCCCTGTTGTACTTTTTCATTGTCATTTTGTTTGGTCCTGTCTTTCAGAAATAAATAGTTCATTTCTTTACTTTTCAGGCTGGGAAGCTGGAACACATACATCTGATTGGATGGACTGTGCCTTGTTGTAGAGAGGAAGACTAGAGATGGAGTCTTCATCTTAGGATTGGTTTTTCTCCCTGAGAGTTCCAAACTCTCTACTTCACTGTGACACTACCTTAGTGAAGGTCTGATGGACAGACCATTCCTATTTACCTTGCCCCCTTTTTTTCTCCATGTGGAAATTGGAAAGCAAGGCAACAGAAACCAAAAGAAATTGGTTTAATGAATGAGAGTGCTACCTCAACTCTCAGAACATGGGCCCTCCTTTAAAGGTAAGATAACTGGTGTGGGTTTAAGGTTGTTATTGTTGGCATAAGGAAAATCATGGTATGGGCATTTCCAGAAAGAAATGGCTTAATTGTAAAGGGGCTTCATTTAGCAGAACCACAATGACAGCTAGATTTGACTCAGGTGTTACAACCTTTTAATTTTGAGAGTGGTAAGAGACTAGCATTCATTTCTAGGGAATGACTTTTCCAGGACTTCTCTTTAATGTTAGGCCTAAAAAAATCACTTAGTAGTACAGTATTAATCTTGTATATTTTCCAAAGACTTTAGAAGTATGACATTATACATCCCAGCATTTCCCTGAGGCAGCTCCAAGACAAGTTTTTTTTTCTTTGTTTCCTTTCATGGATAATGTACCAAAGGGAGTAGGGAACTTGTCCAAGGTCCTTAAACAAGGAACTACATTAAATAGTTTGGGTTATATCCTATTTTTATGTTTCATCTTTTAGCTTTAGTCTCTTTTTGGAAAAATGTCTCCATTGTAGGACAGGGGCATTTTGCCTTTCCATTTTCAGCCTTAACAAGAGACACCATAGATTAGAATAGTTTATATTGTTTTGTTACCTGTGTAGAGCCCCTCTTGGGATTCTTCTTTAATTTGTACTTGCATTCAAGGATTGAATCTCCTCAGAGCTTAGCTGCTACCTTGGCTTTTAAGATATACTCTGTTGAGCTTGTGTCTCTTGACTTATAAACTGTCTTTTAAGGATCACCTGAGTGGCCATCTTCTGTCAGGCAAAATTGCCCTTCCTGCTTTCACTCAGTGTTCACACTTCATAAAGGAATGGTTAACACTTTGTCATCTCTAATTACAACACTTGAGCTGGAAGGAAATCAGATTCCCTCTTATGTCTGCATTCACTTTTTTTTTAATTAATCTGCCTTTTTTTTCAAGAATACTAAACTGTCTAGGATTTTGCTTATTTTCCCTCAATAAGGATTGTAATTCTGTCAGCACAGAATGCTACAATACCATAAGATGTTAAAATAAACAAAAAAACTATCTTTATAATTTTAAAATATAAGAACCAATTTGAATAAAAGTTGAAATGTTTCTTTGGGCTTGAATCAGACATGGAAATTTTAACTTCCACAATAATTTTTGGGGGGAAGTTATGAGTAGGAAAAAGTGGGTTAGTTGCTGTATAAACTATATAAACTGCTAGAAGAAATAAAAACCTGTGATCACGAATATAGAATACAGTTGTGTTCTTGTACCATGAGTTAGTAATCTAGAATTAATCCTTTGACTTGAAGAGTTGGGTCTTTAACCCAAATGAGTACATTGTTGGTCAGAACAATCCAATCTAATTCAATTCAGCAAATATTTATTTAATACTTACAATTTGATACTCCAGGGAGATCCAAAGGTGAATAAAACATGATCTCTGGGAAGATGAGATATATACATAAATGCCCATAGTAAAAAGTAGAATAAAAGAAGTAAGTTTTTAAAAGAGGGTCTACACAAATTGTTGTTCATACATGGAAGGAGAAATTACCTTAGCTAGGGAGACTTAGGGAAGACTTCATGCTTGGAGGGGGTGGCATTTGACTTGAAGGATGAGTTAAGCAGAGGTGGGAGAGGGTATTTAAAGTGTAGGAAAAGGTAGAACCAAATCTCCAGAAGTGGAAAAACATGGGACTTGTTTAGGGATTTGAGAGTAATTGAACATTACTGGTGCATGGGGTGCATGAGGAAGGGTAGCTGGACTAAGATGGTTCTTGAATTCTAGGTATTTTTCACTGGTGGGCAGCAGAAGACCATTGCAGGTTTTTGAGTCAGGGAGTAACACGAGCTGTACTTTTGAACATTACTTTGGCATGGGAATGAGATTAGGGTATGGGTAGGAGATGGTTAGGAAAGGGCAACATTCTCACCTGGAAAAATTGCTAGAATTTTTAAGTAAAAAGGCATTTGTTCAAGCATTTATCAATTGATCCATAAACATTTATTAAGTGCCTGCAATGTACCAGGTACTGGGCAGAATATTATGAAAGAAAGTGAGAAAGAACCAGGTGTAGCCTTGAGGAGCTTTCAGTCTGATAGGAAAGCAAATAAGCTAATAGGATACACAAATAGTCATAAAGTAGAATTATACACAGGAAAGGTACAGATAATGTCATGGAAGTTTGGAAGTAGTAGGGGAAGCTCTTTTTTACTGAGGGGTGGTAGGGATACTTGGATACAAAAGGCGACAGTTGATGCAGACCTTGAAGGATGAGCAAAATTCTGTAGTGTGGAAATGGGTGGGAAAAAGCACTAAGTGGGGAGTGACCTATGTGAGTAAAAGCATGGAGGAGGAAACAATTGATCAGGGTATTTAGAGAACAATAAATAGTCCAGCTTGGTGAGAACATAGGATGTTTGAAGGGAAATGATAGGACATGGAACCAGAAGAGCAGAGTGAGAGGACTTCATGTGGACATGAAGCAGCACAGGACAGGTCTGAGGTGGTTTGAGAATGGGTTACTAAGGGAAGGGGCACAGAATCCCTTTTTCTGTTTTTAAATTTTCAGTTCTATATTTTCTCCCTCCTTCTTTCCCTCCCACACCCTTTGAAATATGATAAGAAATATAAACTATCTGAGAAATATGATACCCTTGATAAATACGAAGTCAAAAAAGTCAAGAAAAATAAAGAGAAAAAACAATATGCTTCAGTCTGTACTCAGAGTTCAGCAGTTTTCTCTTTGAATGTTTATTGCATTTTTCATGAGTACTTTGAAATTGCCATGGATCATTTTATTGATCTGTGTTTCTAAGTTTTTCATAGTTGATTATAGTTATAAAATTGCTGTTACTATGTATCATTTCTTATAGCACAGTAGTATACTCCATCATATTCATATACTACAGCCTGTGCAACCATTGCCCAATTGATGGTTATCCCCTCAATTTCCAATTCTTTGCCATTGTAAAAAGAGCTGCTCTATATCCATATTTATATCTATCCATATATAGATACAGACATATCTATAGATAGATAGATTTATATAATATATTTCTATCTATTTGTACATGTGAGTCCTTTTCCATTTTCTTTGATCTCATTGGAGTACAAACCTATTAGTGCTATTGCTGAGTCAAAGGGTACATACAGTTTGTAGCCTTTTAGGTATGGTTCCAAATTGTTCTCTGGAATGGTGGAGCCAGCTCACAGCTCCCCCAGAACAAGCACAGAATCCTTAAGGGCCATATATGAAGTAAAGTAAGTAGGGAAATGGTAGTATGGCCTGAGAAGAGAAAGAGGCCCACTGGGTTTGGAGGTAGAGCATCTGGATTCAAACCCTGGCTCTGTAATACTGTGTGACCCTGGATAGGGAGGGCATTTAACCTCTCTGAGCCTTAGTGTTAGTTTTCTCATCTTTTAAATGAGGGAGTTGGAATAAATGATCTCTAAGGAGCCTTCTAGCTCTTAAGTCATGGTTATATTTTAAAAAATTTTTCCAATTGCATGTAAAGATTGTTTTCAATATTCATTTTTGTAAGATCTTGAATTCCAAATTTTTCTCTGTCCCTTCCCTCTTCCCTCCTCAAGGTGATAAGTAATCTGATAGAGGCTATACATATACAATGTTAAACATATTTCCACATTAGTCATGTTGTGAAAGAAGAATAAGAATAAAGGGAAAGAATAAAAGAAAATAGTATACTTCCATCTGCATTCAGACTCTGTAGTTCTTTATCTGGATGTGGATAGCATTTTCCATCATGAGTTTTTTGGAATTGTCTTAGATCATTGTATTGCTGAGAAAAGCTAAATGTATCAAAGTTGATCATCGCACAGTGTTGCTGTTACTGTGTACAGTGTTCTCCTGGTTCTTCTCACTTCACTCAGCATCAGTTGATGTAAGTCTTTCCAGGTTCTTCTGAAATCCATCCACTCATCATTTGTTATAGAACAATAGTATTGGGGCAACTAGGTGGTACAGTAAATAGAGCACCAGCTCTGGAGTCAGGAGGACTCGAGTTGAAATCTAGCCTCAGACACTCGACATACTAGCTGTGTGACCTTGGACAAGTCATTTAACCCCAACTGCCTTGCCTTCCTCACTGCAAAAAACCCCCCAATAGTATTCCATTATATTTGTATACCATAGCTAGTTCAGCTATGCCCCAGTTGATGGGCATACCCTTGATTTCCAATTCTTTGCTACCACAAAAAGAGCCGCTATAAATTATTTTTGTACATGTGGATCCTTTTCCCTTTTTTATGCTCTCTTTGGGATACAGACCTAGGAGTGGTATTGCTGCCATGTGCAGAGTGGTGTGCTGAGTTTTATAGCCCTTTGGGCAGAGTTCCAAATTGCTCTCCAGAGTGGTTGGATCAGTTCACAACTTCACCAACAATGCATTAGTGTTCCAGTTTTCCTACATGTTCTCCAACATTTATCCTTTCCCTTTTTTGTCATATTAGCTAATTGGATAGTATGAAATGGTACTAGAGTTGTTTAAATTTGCATTTCTCTAATCAGTAGTTAATATCATGTTACCGTGTGATTTAAGTGACAAGAGAAAGAGGTCTTTGTTATAGTGTTCAGGAGGGACAAGAAAGGAGAAAACATTAAAAATTAGAGACAATATAGTACAGTCATTATGGGAAATATTAAGGAATTGAAAATCAAGTGATTGATTCAATCAAGATTGAAATCAATTAGTCAATAAGTGTTTCTTAAGTATGTACTATGTGCTAGGCACTGGGGATACCATTGTAAAGAATGAAACAATCACTATTCTAAATGAATTTAAATGATGGAAACAATAAAAACATGTAAAATATAGACAATATAATCATAAAGTCAACAAATACATGCTCTATGTGTATATCTATATCTATTCACATACACATATACACAGAATAATTAAATATAAGTTTGTTTGGGTGGGAAGGGAATCAGAAAAGGCATTATGTAGAGGATATTACATCTTAAAGGAAGGAACTCTGTGAAATAAGGAGGGGAAATGTATTCTAGGCATGTGGGACAGTACAAAAACATGGAGGTGGGAGATGGAGTGTCATGTGTGAAGAATATGAAATACTACAGTTAGTTAGGATTGCAGAGCATGAGAGGGGAAGTGATACCCTGTGGCACAGTATATTGGAGCCAGATTGTGTAGGGATTTAAAAGCTAAATAGAGAAGTGTGTATTTGATCCTAGAGACACTGGAAAGCTAGTTGAGTTGAACAGAGGAGTCACATAGTCAGATCTGCACTTAAGGAAAATAAATAAGAAAAAATAAGGAAAACCTACTTTGGTAGCAGTGTGTAAGATGGAATAGTGATGGGTGACTTGAAAGCAGGGAAATCATTTAGCAGAATGTTGCAATAATATAGTTGAGAAGTAATGAAGGCCTAAACTAAGTTGGTATCTGTGTGAGTGGAAGAAGGGTTGGTTTTTATAAAATGTTATAAAGATAGAAACAGTACATGTCAGTTGAATAAAAAGGATAAAATAAATTCCAGAAATGCCAGAGAAATAGCTTTTATCAAAGGTCAAGTCATTGACCTTTAGTGAGCAATAAATTATGAGAGTTCATACCCAGGTTGCAAACTATAACTAAGGACTTAAATAAGCAGTATTTGACTTGCTGAATTTTGTATGAGTATGGGGAAAGGAGTGGAAATGTGGGATTGACCTAAAAGTAAAAATCTGGGTAAAATAGATAGGTTTTGTGATGATGAAATAAATGTGAAGAAAAAAATGAGGAAACTACCCAATGGCTTAACCATTGGTGAACTCATTATTACTCTTTTGGAATGACAGTATAGACAGGAAAATGTATGTATGCCTTTAAATGATGCAGCTCCATTGAGGGAAAGATGGGTATATGGGAACAATCCTTTTGTACAGTCCTTAACTTGATGTCCATTGGCTTGTTTTAAAAAATCTTTTGAGAACTATATTTTGACATAATTCATTTCCTTTGTAGTTTTATATATTTTATCTTATGCATTTTAAAACATTATTCCAAGGGGTGCATAGGTTTTGCAAGATTGCTAAATAAAAAAAAAAGGTTAGGAATGCCTGCCTTCATATCCTGTTGGCTTTAGAGGAAAAATAATCCTCTAGGACGTCACATAAATGACTGTGACAAGGAAGAGATTTTGATAATGACAACAGGTACACTTTTTTCTAAATTTACCACCATACATAGATCTTTAAGCACACCAAGGAGCCAGTAATTCACTCTACTTCCTTATTAGGTAGTGTCTAATGACACATGGCACTATAATCTTTGCCTGGATAATAATAACTTATATTTGCATAATGCTAATAAATGTTTATAAAGTGTTTTTCTCACAAGTCTGAAAGGTAGAGGTGTCAAACTCTTTCCAGCATCCCCCAATAGTTCCTCCTGAGTGTGGCCACCAGATTAAAATGTAATTAGGAAATGTTTAACAAAAATTAAAAAATACAACATAGATAATATTATTATGTGGTTTTCTAAGTCTATGTGACCCAAATTGGTTTCTGTTTGCATTTGATACAACTGCTGTAAGGTTAAGTAATATTATATAAGTATTGTTCAGAGGATTTGGGCTATAATCCTGCCTTGCTGCTCAGCACCTGTGTGATCCTGAGTGACTTCCTTACCCTCTCTTAGCTTCAGTTTCATCCATACAGAGAAAGGATTTGAACAAATCCCCTCCAGTTCTAAGTCCTACAATTGTAATATCTTCATAGATCAGAAAACTGAAACTCAGAAAGTTGATGATTTGTCTGGAATAATAAATGTTGGAACCTAGACTCGTGTGAGTCTCCTCACCCTGAATCTAGTGCCCTTTCTACTCTCCCACCTGTAACTCGAATATTTTTAGCTTCTTAGAATGAATTAGTGGTCAAGGTTGTGTGTTAGAATGAGAAGTTGTGAGATCTAGAAGAAACCTTAGACACCATCTAGCTTAATTTCTAATTTTATAAAGAGAAAATGAGGTCCACCAAGAGGGAGTGACTATCTCAGGGTTATACATCCATTGCTTTCTGCATTACACTATGCTGCCTCCCGTTGGCTTCCTGATGACTGTACGCATCAAATGGTTCAATTCAATAAGCATTTATTAAGCACCTACTGTGTGTCAAGTCTTGTCCTATGCATTGGCACTTGATTAATTTTTTTGAGGAGCAAGAAACTTTTCATGTCTCCTGAGACTAAATTGTGTGCAAGCCCTTGCATGCTCTGCCCTGTGCATTCCCTGATTGAGCAAAAATTTCATAGTCAGAGCCAGTCTGGAGAATATTCCAATAATGTGGTTGGTATTCAATCTAACCTAGCTATTGGTTCTAGCTGCACCAGGTTGGCAGCATTCATGCATGTCTCTAAAGAGACAGAATACTTTCTGAGAAAGGCTCACAGCTTTTCTCTATAATCATAGACTGTCAGAGCTGGAAGGGAACTTCAAGATTGTCTTGTTTATCCTCATTTTTCAGATGAGGAAATTCAACAGAACGAGGACTTGCATCCAGGTCTCCTGACTTCCATTGTGATGATCTTTCTGGTATACCATAATGGCTTCCATTGTATAACACTGAAGAATGATACCATTGTGTGCTTATTTGAGAAGAAGACTCAGTCATTAAGGTCCAATTCTTTGTGCTGCTTATGTCCTTCAAGTAGTAGTCCTATGTAGAAGCAGCTTGATGCTAAACTGTATTGACAGTGTAAATGCTTCAGATATGGAATGATGGGTGGCTTTTTTTTCCCTGATTTTTTCTCTGTATAAGTTGACTTAAATAAGGGCTCTTATCAAACTTGATTAAGACACCTCTGAAAAAAAAACTCTTTTGTTTATTTTCCATTGGCATATTGTCAGTGGAAGAATTGATGGATGCTCCTTGTCTGTGTCTTTCCCTCCTTTTAATTTCAGGCCTGTTCCTTACAAAGACCCATTTTAGTCACTGCTAGCTCTGGCCTTAGGAATCTTCTCTTATATTTCAGTAATTAAAAATAGGTCGTGACAAAAGGTGTTTTATTAAGGTGATAATGAGTTATTTAATATGTTTTGATTATAGAAATTGTTCTCAGTTCAATTTAGAGTGGCGAGCAGATGTGGTTCCAATCCAGTGACCATAAATTAAAAAAATTTAGTTAAAAGACTGATGGGTTGGGCAGCTAGGTGGCACAGTGAATAGAGCACCAGCCCTGGAGGAGGTCCTCAGGTTCAAATGTGGCATCAAATACTCGACACTTATTAACTGTGTGGCCTTGGACAAGTCATTTAACCCCAGTTGCCTTGCCTTCACCCCTCAAAATTTTTTTTTAAAATATTGATGGGTTTATCATGTGGCACATAGTTTTGAGGGAAATAGGAGCTATTGGAGTCCAAAGGTATTCGAGTGTCAAGATGCACCTCAGGTCACCCCAAGGGAGGCCTGTGGTGGTTCAGATAAAAGTAATGAAGACTTGCTTCTCAGGGTTCTAAGCCTTCCTCAGAAAGGGGCCTCTTAGTGCCAGGGGAAGTACAGTCTTCATAACTTCTTCTTGCCCCAGTTCTCTGCTCTTCTATGGAGATTGTCAGCCAAGAGGCCAATTAATGGCAATTAGCCTGATTGCTGAGCTTGCTGTTACATACCCAGTGCTTTTTGGGATGATTCAAATTCATTTTAATTACATAATGCCAATATGAGAATAATAATGCTTGGTTGTTAAATCCCACATTTTATATTGTTAATTCTACTTGGATGAATTACTTCCAGAAAGCAACTGTAAGAGGACAGCGACTCCTTTCCCCTCATTGTTTGCATTAATTAGTACCAATTTGTTTGAGGAGGGGAACTGTCCCAGGAGACCTGTATTTGAGGAAATGAAAGTCATGTTATTTTAATTAGCAATGAAACAAAGAAATGTCTGGCATCCTAGAGTGTTTTTGGTACATTAGAATTCTTTTGAGAGAATTATGTGGTCTAGCTTTGTTTCCTTGAAATGTTTTAAGTAGGACTGTGTTAGTTTTGAATGAAAGGATGGGGATAGAAAGACTTTAGGGATTTGATTGGCTTAATTAAACCCATAAAACTTATTCTGTGCTGTCCTAGGTGATATGGCTGTGAGGAAGAGGAGTGCAAAGAACTGAGCTTATGTTCTTTTGCAGCTGCAGTGGTGATCCTCAGCTGCCTGTCTGCATTGAAGGGACCTGATGTTTTACGTCATTGGTGAGTGATGGAGACAGCCCTGTTTTCTCTCTTTTTCTGTTGTTTGTGAATCTTATTTAACTCCATTGCTGTTTGACCTAGAAAATTGCTGGTTCTGCCAGATATACCTCATTAGACATGACAGTGGTAAAACTGCTTATGCCTTGTGTCTGTTTTGTTTTTACCACAATTATGGGAGCTGCATATGCAGCACGTAGTGTGTCATGTCATTGAAGCGCACTTCATTACCTGCCAGTGACGCAGGAATATAGATCTAGAGCGGGGCGGAAGCTCAGAAGTCATCTAGTTCAACTTCCTTCTTTTACAGAGGAAGAAACTGAGGCTCACAGAAGATAAGTGACTTACCCAAGCATCATATCAATATTATATTGCAAATTTAGGAGTCACACCCAGGTCTTCTAATGCCAGATCCCTAGGCCCATATATTATGTTTGAGAAAGTTTTCTGACCTTTTTCAAAGACTCCCAACTTCTTCCATATTAAGATACAATGAAGTATAGCTGGTGGGTGATAACATCTGGTCTTTTCTCCACATAGGTGGAATCACAGTGTCTGTGGTCGCCTTCTTCTTCACAATTAAGTTCTTCTTTGAGCTTGCCGCACGAGTAGTCAGCTTCCTCCAGAATGAAGACCGGGAGCGCCGAGGGGACCGGACTATTTATGACTACGTGCGGGGAAATTACCTGGATCCCCGGTCCTGCAAAGTCTCCTGGGATTGGAAGGACCCCTATGAGGTGGGCCATAGCATGGCCTTCCGAGTGCATGTAAGGGAATGTTTCTGTCTCCACACCCATTGGGGTTTCTAGTGGCTTGCTTTCACAGAGCCTGGTTCTGCCTGTGGGTGGTGCTAAACTGAAATACTATTTTTATCTTCCCTTTCCCTGTCCTCCCACCCCAAGGAATTTAGTACTAGACCAAGCCAAAATGTTTTAAATTGTAACCCATCACCATATCTGTGACATCTGTGATATCCAAAAGACATATTTAAGCACTAGGGACTATTTTGTTATTTTTCTTCCAAGGGTACACTTCTCTTTGAGGAATTATAAACTTAATGCCTTTTCAGAAAATGAAAAATGTTGTCAGCACCACACAAGTCAGAACATCCCCACTGCAATGTGTTTAGCCCAGATAGCACAGGATTCAGGTACTCAATGATACCAAAGTCGTTTGATGTTAAAATTTGGGTCAGTACTAATAAATCTTTCCAGGGGAGAGATTTTTGGTAAGACAAGAGCTTGGTTATTCAGAAATGTAGGGTTTGATTCAGTGGTACACTGACAGAGTCCACTCCTTCTATACAGATAAGTTTGTATATTATTTTACTTTCTTTAAACATTGCATTATAGGCAGCTAAAGTTATTTCTCCCTATAATACTATGAGCAAGACTGTGGGAGTGTATGGCAATTCTAACACACAATTTCTGTTCCCCTTATCAGAACTTGCTCCATACACAATGAATGGGTTTACTCTGGCCATAGGGGAACAGGATTCTTTCTCCAGGCATTAACAAGTGTCTTTCACTTCCCTTATGCAGTTATTCTACAAGAATGGACAACCCTTCCCTGCCCATCGGCCTGTGGGATTACGAGTTCACATCTCCCATGTTGAGTTAGCAGTGGATATTCCAGTAACTCAAGAAGTCCTTCAGGAGCCCAATTCCAATGTTGTAAAAGTGGCCTTCACTGTTCGAAAGGCTGGTCGATATGAAATCACAGTGAAACTTGGTGGATTAAGCGTGGCCTACAGCCCGTACTACAAAATTTTTCAGGCTGGTAAGATCTTAGGAGTAGGAGTGCCAAGATGGATTTAAAAGTCTTCTGTAGTTTGATACCATTCAAAGTGAAAATAATGCTATCCTCCTCTCCCCTTTATTACCATTGTTTTCCTAATATTGATGGAGCCTATCTTTAGTAATGTTTCTAAAGCTTCAGTTTTCTGAGAATTGAACCTCCTTTTGTCTCTAATTATACCCTGCATATCCTTTGTATATATTACATAAGCAACTAGATTCTCCTTTGCTCTGCTTAAAATTCTCAGAAATGTGGAAATCTGTTCTAGTATGAAGCATATATTTTATTTCAGTTTGTGAGAATAACACTTGTGCCATATACACTGTGGTGGCATCCTTTTGAGAGTGGCACTGGACATTAGCCAAATAATAACTACAGAACAAAGATATATGAACTTTTGGGGTTAAATCCTAGAGGAGTTTAATTAGGTTTTGTTATTTTAATCATGGACTGGTAACTGATTTTCTTACGCTTATAACAAAGTCCAAGGCCCTGAGAATGAAGCTTTTTCATTTACCTTTCCCTTTGGAGCTAAATCTTTCAAATAGCTTCTTTTGTAATTAGCTATTTCATTAGAACTTCCTTTTGCAAGAATGTGCTCACTTTCTGCAGAAAATTCTCTTGAGTGCAGGGTGAAGACCCTCCCTTCCCTTGCCTTCCAGCCTGTTACTAAGGTGTGGGAGTGGGTAGACACGTGAGCTTTTGTTTTCTTTCATTGTATTTTAGTCTTGGTTCTGCCTCACTAAAAAGTCCCCACTGGGAAAGTAGTACAGTGGGAGTTTAGGTACAACTTCTAAATTCTCTTTCCAGTCCCTTCTCTCTAGTTTCTCTTAGTGCTTGGATTGGTAAAGGATCTTTAAGTATAAGAACCCAGAATTCATCATATGAAACAGCCCCTTTATTTCCTTCCATGTGTGATTTAAACGTGTTGTTTGTCCTTGGGGACGGGGAAGCCTTTAGAATACACTGTTCAGAGCAGCTCTTTGTATGTGAAGGTCCATCTGTTTTAGCATCTCTCTCTAAACATTAGATCCTGTCCCTTTTGTTCTAGGGATGGTGGTTCCTTCCAAGACAAAAATTGTGTGCCATTTCTCTACTCTTGTTCTGACCTGTGGGCAACAGCACACCCTTCAGATAGTCCCTCGAGATGAGTATGACAATCCTACCAACAATTCTGTGTCTTTGATAGATGAACACAATTACAATGTATCCATTCATGAGGTGAGCTTTCCTTTTCCTGGAGAGGTTAAAGTCCTTTTGTTTTTCTAGTCAACCTCCTTTCCTTACCCCATTTCCTGTTCTCTTCTTATGCAAAGTGATATTCCATCTCTCTTTGTAGCTTGGTCCTCCAGAAGAAGAAAATACTGATGTCTCATTTGAGAAAGCTGTGATATCCAAAAGACAGACTTGCCAGGTGTTCCTTAAGCTTACCTTGCATTCTCGGGGCTGCTTCCGTGCCTGCATTTCATACCAAAATCAGCCAATCAGCAATGGTGAATTTGATATAATTGTCCTAAGTGGTGAGTTGAAGGGATTTAGAATTTGGGGTTTTTTTTTATACATTTCTCCTCTCCTTTGACCTACTGAAATTTTTATTAGATCTTTGAGCCCTTTTTGGTTTAGAGCAGTTTTTAGCCTTTTTTTGTAATATGAACATTTGACATTCTGGAGAAACGTAGATTCCTCAAAATAATTTTTAAATATGTAAAACAAAATACAGAGGAAACCAGTTACATATTAGTATATATATTATATTATTATAGTATATTACATATACTATAATAATATAACATTATTGGTATATATATATTATACATATATAATATAATAGTATATTGATATGTAGTGATCAAAATATCTAAAAAACAAATTCATGATCCTCTGAAATCTATCCAAAGACCCTAGGTTAAGAACTCCTGGTTTAAAGTCTTACCTACTAAATGGTGATCTAGATATAGCTCCAGGTATCCAGAGCTATATATAGTTCTAGATATCTGAATCTACATACAGAAAGATAGTACCATTTCATTTGCTGGTCTGTCTATCTGTATCTGTCTATCTTTCTATCTATAGTATGTTTCTGTAACAAATCCTATTTTCAGTCTTTTCCTTTATGCCTTTTAGAGAATGAGAAGAACATTGTAGAACGCAATGTATCCACCTCAGGGGTCAGTATTTACTTTGAGGCTTATCTTTATAATGCCACCAACTGTGCTAACCCACAGTGGCACCTTCCACCCATGCACATGAGCTCTTCCCAACGTCGTCCTTCCACTGCCACTGAGGAGGAGGATGAAGATTCACCCTCTGACAGCCAGACCCCTGAAAAGGTGAAAAAACCTAAAAAGGTGTACTGCTATGTATCGCCCAAGGTAAAAACAACTTTCACTTTTACTTTTAAATTCCTCTGCTCATGTTTACATGTTTATGGTGCTTGTCACTTAGTATCTGTAGTACTGTAGCTTAACAATTCTTGATAAAGAATTGCCTTTCATAGTATCTACTCCACTAGAATTGGAATAGGGTAATTGTCTTTAATGTTCTAGAAAACTAGAAAAACTAGATAGAAATTGAATATATACTTGTGATATTCTGAAGTGTTTGATAATCTGGACTGGACTAGACCAAGCCAAGATGCTTTAAATTGTAACCTGTTACCATATGTTTTTAGGAATTCCTGAGGTGGTGTTTTTCAGTCATGGACTCTGGCAGATTTTGAGAAAGTTGCCTTTAGCTGTTGGAATTTTCTCACTAGAACTAAAATCCTAGCTGGCACCTACCTATGTGCTGTATTGAAACAAGTTGATTAAGGATAGAATTTTATAATCTCTCAATGCATGACAAATGACTTTCCCTCTTTCCCTAGCTGGAGGGATTAGAGATACTTTGGCAAGGATGAGAACATAAACCTCCCAAAGAGGTGCTTTGGATTAGGGGGTTCTTTTTAAATATATAGATTTTGTTTATGAATTTGGGCCTTATATAAATTAAAAACTATGCAGACTCCTTATTACAGATCTGGAATCCCTGTACCTCTGTGACCCAAACTAAATATTAGACCTGTTCCACTTAACATTCTCTTACTATTTTGACAGTTAAAGATCTGGCCTAGTGAACACACAAATGACAGATCACTTTTGGAATTTTTTTTACTTCCTGTATCATTCTTTCCTCTCCTCATTTTGTCGGAAATTACATCAAGGGGGCCTTACTGTATCCTTGTATAAGGGGTATTTTTCTCCTTTTCATCTTTGAGGAAAAATCCATAGGCTGTTTTTAAGTTAACTTTCCTCTGTGCCGGAGTTGCTGCCAAACTGGAAAGGAAGGAGAAAGCTGCTCATTATCTCAATGCATGGGACCCCCTTTTTAAAAAATAAGATCTAGAACTGAAAATGACATTAGTGACCAACCCTCTCGTTTGAGAGCTGAGGAAACAGACTCAGGGTAGAAGGAGGGGGTGATGTTAAGTAATTTTTCTAAGTGCATACAAGAACTAGAGTGAGGATTTGAACTTTGAGGATTTTTTAATCTTGAGCCAGTAATTATTATTTTTATTATTGCAATAAGAAATGTGGTTTAAGCTTTAATGAAAGTCAAATTCCAATGACCCTAGGTCATTTGAAAAAAAAATTCTTTGATTTTATTTCCTTTCTGGTTTCTTGGTTCCTCAGCAACTGTCAGTGAAAGAATTCTACCTGAAAATTATTCCCTGGCGCCTCTACACTTTCAGAGTATGCCCTGGGACAAAGGTAGGTTGAGCTTTGTGTTTTTTCCATATTTAATGAATTTTTTGTTTGTTTTTTTTAAAGACTGTTTCCCTGTTTTCCCCAGACTGGAAGTACAGGGCCTATACACTGGCCTGGCCCCACTATGATTGCATAGGAGCTTTGTCCTGCTCTCTCCCTAACATGGACCGTTTTGCCTTTTCTTAGGCAACTTGGTAACACCTCTACTCCCTTCTCCCCTAGCCTATGCTGCTTTTGACCTCTCACCCCCCCCCCATATTAATGCTGAACTTAGTGTGGTCATCTGATCAACTTAGTCCACTGTAACTCAGAACTCCTGAGTTTGTGGGAGTGATCCTTCAGCCTCAGCCAGATCCACACAATAGCAGGGGTGTGCACCACCATACCTGATTCAACCCTCTTGCCCTTTTTTCCTGGGAGAGCTTCTGATGAATCTAGAGGTTCTCACTATACATAGAATCTGTTGCCAAATGAAGGAATATTATCTCTACTAAATAGCATCAGGAATATGTAAATTATAGAAAGAAATGCCCCATAGGAATTATTAGCAATTCAAGGTACTCTAGCACTAACAGCTCCTTAGTGCTAACTTGTCTATAAGATTATATTAACAGGAATGGTTGTCTAGTCAAGCCTTTATCTTGTTCAGTCATCCTGTGTTGAATATTAATCCATGGACTCAGTATTTATATACATACTTTTAGTCCTTTCCCTATGTAAACTCAGAGAAATGATAAAATTTTGCCCGGAAGCTGGAATCAGCCATTGTGTTAAGAGTAAACTTTCCCTAAACAATCGAAACAGACATTCTTTCCTAATTTATGGCAGCTAGACCCACCTATTGTTCTTAAAATCCTTAGGCTTTAATCCTAGGCTTGAAAGGGACTTTCAAGATCACCTCTAAACTCTCTTTATCTTGTGCTGCTTGCTGGTCGAGGTATATGAGCTACCTATGCCTTTTGTTCTCAAATTCTGTTCCTGCAACCCTGATATATGAAAATTATTTTGAACTCAGTGGTGCTTACTACAGGGTCACCCTGCTTTGGTGCGATGCACTAGATTTTCTTTGATGGTGTGTGGCCAGCTTGGGGCATGAGGGGTTTTGTTGGGTTGATCTGGCAAATTAACAGTTCTGACACTGAATTTATGTGTTTTTACCCCCTTTCTTATAGTTTTCATACCATGGACCTGACCCTGTGCATAAGCTGCTTACATTAGTGGTAGATGATGGGATCCAGCCTCCTGTAGAGCTTAGCTGTAAAGAAAGGAACATCTTAGCAGCCACCTTTATCCGTTCTCTCCATAAAAACATAGGTAAAGTTGACTTGGGATTCTTTATGAGGAGGGAAGGTTTACTAACAGCCCAAGGTATAAGAATGTAGAATTGGATTTGCCAGACACACTTTTTAATGGGATTGTGACCACAGTGGGTCCTACTGCTTCCCAGGAGGCTCAGAGACCTTTCAGGACAAGGTGAACTTCTTTCAGCGAGAGCTTCGGCAGGTGCACATGAAAAGGCCACACTCGAAGGTCACACTGAAGGTCAGCAGACACACCCTGTTGGAGTCTGTAAGTAATGTTTTATTTCCCTAGAAACTCCAAAGACCCCTTTGGGCTTCTGAATGTATTCAGACTCTCTTCCTGTTTATTGCTTAAAATGGTCTCCTCTATACTTCTTTTTTGACAAGTAGTGGTGAAAGAACTAGACTGGGCAGCACAATAAGTTTAAAACCTAAATAAAAAAAGTTTTTAAGAAATCTTATGTATAGGGCAAGAGGCTTTAGTTAAGATTATTAAGAAAATAAACTACTTGCTAATAGATGAGAAGAGATGTTGTTGGGTTAAAAGGAAATCATTTCTCTTGTATTGATGGTCAATCAGAAAATGGATATCTGATGTGTCTTTCTCAGTTGCACAGACATTAACATAATTCATACATTCCCTTGGAGTGGGTAGATTTGGCTTCTGTCCAGAAACTCTTGAGTGTTTGGCTCTGGATAGCCCAGTAGAAAGTCTATTTTCCTTCACTGTGTTCTTTCTGTGGCCTCATTCTCTGTCTTGCCCCCAGCTTTGTGGCTAGAGAAAGTTGTCTTGTAGATAGAGGGGGCCTGCGTGCTAGAAACCAGAGGTCATCCTTGGTTATTATAGTGGCTCAAGTAGTTTTCATTGCTTGCTCATTTCTCTGGACCTCAGTTTTCCTGTCAGTAAAGTCAAATTATAAGTTCTAGCCTTTCCTTCCAATGGAAAGATATTTTAATATTTTTTAAAAATCAGTTTGCTTTGAAGCTTTGTGCTTTGTATGTGTGGGATGTTATTAAATTAGCACACTTTCAATTATGACATTTCTTGTTGTCGCTGTTGTTGTTGGGTTTGAATAGGCACAGCCTTGCTCTTGACCTCAGCATTTCTGATATGCCAGTATGTTGATAGTTTTCTCTCTTTCATTGCCCTCCAGTCTCTGAAAGCCACTCGGAATTTCTCCATTTCAGATTGGAGTAAGAATTTTGAAGTAATTTTCCAGGATGAAGAAGGTGACTTGGGAGTTTTTATTTTCCATCTTTGGGATGTCCCCTTTTTCCCTCATGAGAGAAAAGACTAGTCAGTGATCCAGAACAGGAGCAATAGCATTATGAGTTCAGATGGCAGGATAGAGCCTAAAGAGCATGAGCATGAGGGAAGGTGAAAAGAGGAGGTGTAAAAGTTTGGAGCCTAGAGTTCTTATTGATTGGAAGGCAAAGGGAAATGAACTAACTGCTTGTCGAGTTTTTTGTTTTTCTGTGTATCTACACTAGGGGGCGCAGTTCAGTGGCCAAAACATATAGATGGGGGCTGTTTCATAAACCTTTGTATTTTAGCTCTGTGTGTGTGTGTGTGTGTGTGTGTGTGTGTGTGTGTGTTTTAGGGGGAGGGGGATTAAGAGGGGAAAGAGAGGGAATAGAACAAGGTAGGAAAAATAAAGGAAATGAAGTCTCTGTGGGCCCCAAACTGATTTTTCTTTGTTTTGTTGTCTAGCTCTCGACTGGGGAGGCCCTCGCCGGGAATGGTTTGAGCTAACCTGCCGAGCATTATTTGACACTACCAATCAGCTCTTCACTCGATTTAGTGACAACAACCAAGCTCTGGTGAGTCTGTGGCTTTCCCTGGCTAGCTGTGCATCAGATGGTGCCTACGTAGATCAGGCTGCTGCTTGGCCTTGATGTTGACTCAACGTGTGAACTAATCAGACTGTTTCTGTTCTTTTTGTCTTTAGTTTTGGCATCTCTAAAATGGGGAGAATTTTACTTGTTGCCAGATACCCCATTCATGTGAAAGAAATGATAATGCAATCGCTATCACTCCTACTAGTTATTATCTATGTTACTATTCTGTTATTATAAATATGATTCTACTCCGTGATCTCTTCTCAAAGGATATCTTAGGCCTTAGTCAATGAACCTGAGCCTTTGGTGCCAGTAGCACAGAAATAGACTCGAACTGGGGGAATTCAAGGGGTTAGCAAGCATATTCAGAAAGTATTGTTGTTGCTTTTTTTTTTTTTGTATAGGAAAAGATTCAAAATAAGTTTTCAGCTGTAAATTGCGAAGGAGATCTGATTTTAAATCTCTCTTTGTTCTTCATAACCTCTACTCTTTTTTTTTTCAGATTTTTAAATTTTCTGCTAGCTTTTTCTCTTCTGTCTCCTTCATTTTTGAGTATATCCTTCCGGTATTCCCTACCCAGCAAGCTCTTCCTTGTAAACACAGAATTAAAAAAAGGAGAAAAGAAAGCTCAGCAGTTCAGGAAAGCTAACTAGCACATGCACCCTGTTTGGCAGTGTATGTAATGTTGCACGCCCTGCTTTGCAAATAAGGGAAGGCTACATTTTGCCCTTCTACTAGCTTTTTTTTTTAACAGAAAATCAATTTCTCATTGTATAAAAGTATGCATACAGAAGACGTACAAAGTGGTAAAAGTTCTGACACATAAAACTGAAGATGGGCAGCATGACCACTGTCTCAGGCTCATTGGGGTCTAACTGGTAAATGAGATAAAGACCACCAGTTTGTGGCAGACCCAGGGACTAGCGCTCTCTTCATTCCTAGGGAGAGAGGAACAAGGAGAAAAGAAGGGACAAATGATTTGAGGTTTCAAATATCAAATGAAATAGCCTAGTTAGAGGTCATCGTGCCTTTGGACTAAGCCAGAGTAGTAACTCTTTACATCTGCCTATACTTGGGGAGGGGGTGTCGTGAAAGAAAGCTCATTCTAGATGCTAATGAAGTTGTGACTATCACCTGTACCTTTGAGTCCAAATATAGTGGTCAGCTGGACAGCTCTCAGATAAACAGACTTGTTCATCTCACCTGAAGAAGGAAGTTGGGCCACATTGCCCAGTTTTTCTAAAAGCAAAGATTATGGTTGAGCAAAGATTAAATAATCATCCACCAATCACAGAAAACAGCTGCAAAAGCAAGATGATTCCCCAAGCCCAATTTAGAAAGTGCATTCAAAGTGATATATAGTAGTGTAAAGGAGGCTATAGAAAAAAGTCAAATATATCTTAGAAAAAACCCCAGGTTGCAGGGATAATTCTTTATTGCTGTTCCAGAAAATCCCTCCTGTACTTCCTCAATGGAGAATGATGTAAAAGAACTCACTCCCTAGTGGAAAGAAACAAAATTAGAATTTTAGAGATGGGCAACTGGTCCTAGATCTCTTCCACAAACATTCCAGATAGGAAATCCAGTCAGATCAATCACTGGCCAGTCCATGTTACTGATTATCTCTCATTCCTGGGTCAGCTGAGAGGAAGTGAAAGAAATCTGAGTCCTGGTAATAGGCAGCAAGGTGTAGTATCAAAAGTTCTGGACTTCAGTAATGGGTTCCAATTCCATCTCCAACTCTGACTGTGAGTTTCTTCACTAAAAAAAAAAATGGGGATAATATTGCTTATACTACCGACCTTAAAGGATTGTAAGGAAAACATTTTATAAACTTTAAAGCATCATATAAATATGTGCAACTATGTAGTGACTACTGGTCACTAACTTCTGTCAATAGGTAAAACAGCAGCTATTTAGGGGCAGAAGAAAAGGCCTGCATAGGTAAAAACATCCTTTCTAAAGGAGCAAAGTGATGGCATGAATATATATCTTAGATACATGTTTTATTCAATATACTGCTTGTATTGTCTCCAGGGAGCAAAGGGATCCCAAGCCAGCATTGGTTGTAAATCAAAAGGAAAGGGGGAAGGAGAGAAAGAGAAACAGAAATCTCTGGACCCACCAGCCAGTTCTGTAATGTTGACTGTATCAAAAAATCTCAGTTGTTGGAATAGTACAGATACCTCCCCGTCTTGGATGGGGGAAGACCCCTAATTTATACTTAGGATCACTCTTCACCTGCCCTGGGCTTTTTTCCCACCAGTTTCTTGGGGGAACTAAATATTAAGAGGTTAGACATCCCTGTCCTGTTCTAGAGTGTGAGGAGACCTTAAAATAAAGTGGTGTAGCAGGATGTGATAAGAATGATTTGGTCTTGAAGAGGTCCTATTCATGGCAGTCCAAAGGCTGAAGATATACCTTATTTAATTCAAATGGGAAGTAGGAATTGGAACTGGGGTAGGAGGATAGGGAGCTTGAGTTCAAAGTTCTTACTCAAGTTGGCTATGTTTTTTTAAAAAATTAATAGCTTTTACTTTTACATTATCTGTGTGTTTTAGTTTGTGACCCTGTCCTGCCCAGATAGTCTAGTCTTATAACAGAAAAAAAAAGTTCAGCAAAACTAAACATATCAGCCAAGCCCAGAATTATATGTAGTATTCCACACCCATAACCTCCTACCTCTGCAAAGAAAGGAGTGCCTTTACTTTGAATTACTTAAGTGACTAAAAAGCCTAGATTGCTAAAAAAGACTATGACAATTTTGAGGATTTTTCAGTTGTTACACTGAGGTTTTTCTTTAAGATTTCTCTTAATCCTGGGGCTGAGGAACAGAGTCCTTGAAGTTTCTTTTCTCTTCACAGGTGCATCCAAACCCTAACCGACCTCCTCATCTCCGGCTAAAGTTATATGAATTTGCAGGGAGGCTTGTAGGCAAGTGTCTCTATGAATCATCTTTAGGAGGAGCTTACAAGCAACTGGTACGAGCTCGTTTTACTCGTTCTTTCCTGGCTCAAATCATAGGACTTCGCATGCATTATAAGGTAACACAGCTGGGCATGTGCTTTCCACAGTAAAGCTCAGGCTCTTATTCAATTTGATTCAATTCAGCAAACATGTATTAAGTACTTTCTGTGTACAAGGTACTGTGCTTGCTGCCCTCAGGAAGCTTACATTGTACTGGGGGCTGTTATCTCTTAACAGATAATTAAATACAAGGTAATTTGAGCAGGTCAGGAATATGAACAACTAAAAAGATCAGGAAGGATTTCCCATAGGAAATAGAACCTGAGCTGAAATTTAAAGGAAGCTAGGTATTATAAGAAGTAACAGTGAGGAGGATGCCTTCTAGGTATATGAGACAGCTTTAGCAGGGACAGAAAGGAAGATCTCGAATGCTGAATGAAATGGCAAATAGGCCATGTAGAACAAGAAATGTATAAAGTGGGGCCGCTAGGTGGCACAGTGAATAGAGTGCCGGTCCTGGAGTCAGGAGGACCTGAGTTCAAATCTGGCCTCAGACACTTGGCACACTTACTAGTCATGTGACCTTGGGCAAGTCACTTAACCTCATTTGCCCTGCCCTCCCCCCTCCAAAAAGACTGATTAATTAAATAAAAAAAATTTTTTTAAATGTATAAAGGACAGTAATGCAAAACATCTGGAAAGGTGTTAGAATATATGTTATATGTTAGAAAGGGCTTTAGATGCAAAGCTGAAAAGTTTTTTATCCTAGAGTTGATAGGAAGCCATAGAAAATTCTTGAGCCATGAGAATGACATAGGAAGACTTGTGCTTTTAGATAGATTATTTTGGTAGCTCCATAGAATATGGTTTGGAGCAGGGAGAGACTAGAAGCAAGGAGACCAATCAGGAAGCTCTTATCCAGGTGAGAGAGGTGAGGGCAGAGGTGATGCAGGGGTTGTATAAGTGGATACAAGAGAAGTCATGGGTGGAGAATTGAAAAGATCAGGTAATTGATTGGATATGAAGGTTGAAGGAGAGGGAGGAATTGAAGATTTAAGATTTGTGAACCTAAGTGACTAGAAGAATAGTGGTGCTTTCAAGAGAAATAGGTAAGTTTGGAGGATGGGCTGGTTTAGAGAGGAAGATAGTGAGTTCTGAATTGAATTTGCTGAGTTTGGGATACTTGTGGGACATTGTGGTAGAGATGTCCAGTAGGCAATTGGTAATGTCAGTTTGGAGCTTAGGAGAGAGATTTAGTTCAATTGTATCTGTAGGACCAGAAGCCAAATTGCAAGGGTTTGAAAAGGGAGTTAGAGGTGTGAAGTAACTGAGAAAGGAAGGAGAGAGATGAAAGCAGCTTGAGAAGGCAGGCAATAAGATCTTTTTTTTTTTTTTCCAAATGCTTTATTAACTTCTGGTTTACATCATTCATTTCCTCCAGATTTTGAGTTACAATTTTTTCTCCGTTATTCCCCTACCCACCACCCCAGAATAGCAGTCCCACAGGATATCCCCTCATCCAGTCTGCTCTCTCCCATATCTTCTCCCATACCCCCTTCAACTTTACCTTCAATTCTTTACCTTCAACTTAGGGCAAGGTGAATCTCTGTGCCCCAATTCTTGCACATCTTATCTCCCAATTACATTCAAAATAGTATTAATTATAGTATTTATATATATTTGAAACATTTAATTTTAAAACTTCCAATTCCAGATCCATTCCCTTCGTCCCTTGTCACCCACGCCTCCTGAGAAGATAAGCAATTCAGTATATGTGGTACATGTATAGCTATACAAAACATTACCATGGTAGATATGTTGTAAAAGACTGGTTATATTTCCCTCCCACCCACCCATCCCACCCCACACCTGGTCCATTCCCTACTTTGATCCTGTCCCTCTTTGAAAGTGGGTGCCTACAACCTCCCCTCCCCCCAGTATGCCCTCCCCTCCATCATTTCCCCTTTCATCCCCCTCCTCCCTACTCTCCTGCAGGGTGAGATATCCCATTTAGTATGTATGTCATTCTCTCCCTGAAACAAATTCAGTGAGAATATGGTTTTGCCTTTTTGCCTTCCTGTTCTTCCCCTCCCCTGTAACCACTTCCCCTTGCCTCTTCTACATGAGAAAGTTTACCCCTTTCTGTCTCTTACCTCTTAACTTCACCCCTTAAGCATCATCCCTTCCCACCAAATTGAACCTGTGCCCTCTATCCGTGTAAACATATATACACACATTCACATATGTATTCATGTGACTATATACCCTTCTTCCATTATTTTCATACTGAGAAAGGTTTCATCAGTCACTGTTATTGTTTTTCCATGTAGGAATGTAAATAGTTCAAATTTGATAAGTTCCTTTTTATTTCTTTTCCCTGTTTACCTTCTCAAGCATCTCTTGCTTCTTGTGTCTGAATGTCAAATTTTCTATTCAACTCTGGTTTTTTCCTCAAGAATGCTTGAAAGTCCCCTATTCCACGGAATGACCATATTTTCCCCTGAAACAAGATACTCAGTTTTGCTGGGTAGGTGATTCTTGGTTTTATTCCCAGATCCTTTGCCCTCCAGAATATCATATTCCATGCCCTTCAGTCCCTCAGTGTAGAAGCTGCCAGGTCCTGGGCTATTCTGATTGTGTTTCCACAATATTGAAATTGTTTCTTCCTGGCTGCTTGTAGTATTTTCTCCTTGATCTGGGAATTCTGGAACCTGGCTATAATACTCCTGGAAGTTTTCTTTTTGGGATCTTTTTCAGGAGGTGATTGATGGATTCTTTCAACCTCTATTTCCCCCTCTGAGTCTAAAATATCAAGGCAATTTTCATTGAGAATTTCTTGAAGGGTGATTTCTAGGTTCTTTCTTTGATCATGGCTTTCAGGTAGTCCAATAATTTTTAAATTATCTCTTCTGGATCTATTTTCCAGGTCAGTGGTTTTTCCCATGAGATATTTCACATTGCTTTCTATTCTTTCATTTGTTTGGATCTGCTTAACAGCATCTTGATTTCTCATAAAGTCATTAGCTTCCATTTGCTCCAGTCTAACTCTGAAGTAATGAATCTCCTCAGTTAGCTTTTGAGATTCTTTTTCTATCTGGCAAATTCGACTTTTTAAGGCATTCTTCCCCTCATTGTTTTTTTGAGCCTCTTTTGCCACTTGAGTTAGTCTATTTTTTAAGGTGTTATTTTCCTTAGTCAGGCTGTTGACCCTCATTTCATACTTTTCTTGCATCCTTCTCATTTCTCTTCCCAATTTTTCCTCCACTTCTCTTATTTGATTTTTAAAATCCTTCTTAAGGTTCTCTATGGCCTGTAACCTGCTCGTATTTTCATTTGGAGCTTTTGGTGCAGGATTTTTGGCCTCACAGTCCTCCTCCTGGTCCATGCTTCGATCCTCTTTGCCCCCAGAATAGGAGTCTAATGTTGAATTTTTCTGTTTATTTTGTTTCCTTTGCCTAGGCATGTATGCCACTCAATTACTTGACTTTTGGGCTTGTTGCCACAGCAGGGCTCTGCCACCAGACAGGGGAGCTTTGTCCCAGACTCTGGGGTTTTCACAACTTCTGGAGGTATTAGTTGGGTGACCTCCCTGAAGCCTCCACATGCTCTGGCAAGCTGGTCACACACCCCAAGACTTCCACCCCAGACTGCAATCCAGATCCAGGGAGGTTAAAGCAAGAGTGATTACCGCCAAGACTGATAGCGGGATCCCCCTACAGTTCGCAGACCAGGAGCTGAAGCTGCCACTGAAGCTGCAAAATGGCGACTATGCCACAGCTCCTCAGCAGCTTCTCGCCCCCAGGGGAAGAAGCTGACACATTACCAAATACTGCTCCCAAAGTCCATAGGGCACTACCCTCTCACTTTGTCCTAGGCATCTATGTGCTGGTAATTCTGAAAACGCCACAGCTGCTGGTGTTCTGGGGTCCCTCCAGCTGGCTGCTTGTCTGACCGCCCTGGGGCTAAAACCTCTGACTCACGTGGGTCTGGGCTTGGCTCCCAGAGCGCTATGCTGGCTGCTCCCTGCCGGGCTGCCAGGCTGTCCTCAGTGGGAGGTTAGCTTCTCTGTGTTGTTCTGTGGATGCTGGAGCCCCAGAGGTTGTTCAGAGCCCCCTTTTACATAATTTTGAAGTGGTGTGGGCTGGAATGCCATGGAAGTACTGTTTCTACTCCTCCATCTTGGCTTCGCCCCTGATCTTTTTTTTTTTTACTTTAAAAAAAATTATTTTCAATTTTAATTTATCTCTCATCCCCTCACTCTTCCCCTACTCATTTAAGAAGGCAAGATACAGGATACCCGGTATATAGGACATTATACAAAGCATATTTCCATATGAGCCATGTTGTGAAAAAAGAAAGTAAAAAAAGCAGACGTCAGTCTGTACTCAGATCATCAGCTTTCTCTCAGGAGTTAGAAAGCCTCTTTCATCATTAGTCCTTTGGCATTGTAGTGGATTGTTGTGTTGATCAGAATAGCAAGAAATGGGAAGCTCTTTCAGTGTTGTTGTTACAATATTTCTGTTACTGTGTATGATGCTCTTCTAGGTCTGCTCCCTTCATTTTCCACCAGCTCATATAAGTCTTCCCAGTTCTTTCTGAAACCAGCTCTTCATTTCTTATAGCACAATAGTATTCCATCACAATCACATACCACAGCTTGTTCAGTTTTTCCTCAATTGATGGACATCCCTTCAGTTTCTAATTTTTTGTCATCACAAAAACTGCTGCTATAAATATTTTTATATGCTTGGGTTCTTTTCTTTTTTTAGGGTATAGATAGAACTAAGAGTGGCATTACCGAGTGAAAGGTTTGCATAGTTTTATAGCCCTTTGAATATGTTTCCAAATTGTTCTCTGGAATGGTTGGACTAGTTCACAGTTCCACCAACAGCACATTAATGTCCCAGTTTTTCCATATCCCCTTCAACATTTGTCATTTTTCTTTTCCATTATATTATCCAATCTGATAAGTTTGAGGAGGTAACTTGGAATTGTTTTAATTTGCATTTCTCAGAGCATTTTTAAATATGTCTATTGATAGCTTTGACTTCTTCTGGAAACTACCTTCATATCCTTTGACCATTTGTCAGTTGGGGAATGGCTTTTATTTTTATAAATTTTCCTCAATTCCCTATATATTTGAGAAATGAAAATTGTATCTGAGAAACTTGCTGTAAAATCCACCCCAGGCCCACCCTCCAGTTTCCTGCTTTCCTTCTAATTTGACTGCCTTGTTTTTGTTTGTGCACTAACTTTTTAATTTCATGTAATAAAAGTTATTTATTTTACTTCTTTTGATCCTCTCTATCTTTTTTTTGGTCATAAACTCTTCTCTTATCTGTAGATCTGAGAAGTACATTTTTCCGTGCTCCCCTAATTTGCTTATGAAATCATCCTTTATGTGCCTAGCTTCTGTCAAACTACTCTCCAGTTTTCCCAGCGGTTTTTGTCAAATGATGAGATTTTACCTCAAAAGCTTAGATCTTTGAGTTTATTAAACACTGTATTACTGTGGTAATTTACCACTGTGTATTGTATACTTAATTATTCTACTGTTCCACCACTCTGTTTCTTAGCCAATACCAAATTCTTTTGATGATTACTACTTTGTAATATAGTTTGAAATCTGGTACTGTTAGGTTGCTTTCCTTCAAAATTTTTTCATTGATTCTCTTACTGTTCTTCTAGCAATTTGGTAGGACCCTTACCTGTTTTCTAAACAGTGTATAATATTGGAATTAATTGTTCTTTAAGTGTTTGGTAGAATTTGCTTATAAATCCAACTGGTATATTTTTCTTTTTCTTTTTTTTAAAGCAATTGGGGTTAAGTAACTTGCTCAAGGTTACACGGCTAGTCATTATTTATGCGTGGGTGCTCATCTTCTGAGGCCGGATCTGATCTCGGGTCATCCCAACTCCGAGGCCGGCGCTCTTACTCACTGCGCCACCCAGCTGCCCCGGTATATTTTTCTTAGGGAGCTTGTTTATAGATTAAGTTTTGTGCTTGAAGAAAGCCAGCAAAACTCACTGGCAGAGATGAGGAAAGAGAGCATTTCAGACATGGGCACAATCAGCAAAAAGTCGTCCCTGGGAGATAGAGTGTGCCCTTTAAGGGACACCAGTGTTTCTGATGGTAGAAGTAAAGGGCCAGGTTGTGAAGGGTTTTAAAAGCCAAACAAGCAGTTTTATTTTTGATCCTAGAGATTATAGGGATCCACTGGAGTTTCAGTAGAGCAGAATGACACGGTCAGACCACTTTGACTTTTGAGTGGAAGATGGATTGGAATGGGGAGTAACTTGAGATAGGAAGACCAGCCAGAAGGCTTTGCAATAGTCCATACTTGAGGTGATAAAAATCTGTACCAGAGGGGTGGCTAGGTGGCACAGTGAATAGAGCACCAGCCCTGGAGTCAGGAGGACCTGAGTTCTAATCTGGCCTCAGACACTTGACACACTTACTAGTAGTGTGACTTTGGGCAAATCACTTAACCCCAATTGCCCTCCAAAAAGCAAAAAAAAAAAAAAAAAATTAGATTGTATAATTTCTAGAGCCCATCTGGAGCCTGTCCTTACAGATGGAGAAGTGAAAAGGATAGGGTTCCTCTCTCATATGAAGCTCACTTTTGTTGAAGAGCAAGCATTCATATTTCTTTTCCCTGTTTTTCTTTCTCCTCAGTACTTTGAAACTGATGATCCAGAATTTTATAAATCCAAGGTTTGTTTCATTCTCAACAATGACATGAGTGAAATGGAACTGGTTTTTGCAGAAGAGAAATACAACAAATCGGGGCAGCTGGACAAGGTGAGAGGCAGCACCAAAGCCCAAGTCCCTTCTTTGTGCTAGCATAGAGAAGGATGGGAGCTTCTTCCTTAGTCTTGCAGTGATAAAGGGATGCCAGTCTAGCTATTAGTTATTGAACAAATTACTCCTTTTACCAGTTGGTGTAGCCTTGTTGTTCCCCCCTAGAAAAAAGAGACACAGTGTGGGTGTAGGGATCCTAGAATTGTAATGCTTAAAGTGCTTAAAAAGTGCTTAGAAATCATCTTATCTAGCCTTTATAGAATAGGAAACTGAGGCCAAGAGAAGTTAAGTGACTTGCCAATGGTCCCACAGTTAGTTAGTGGCTCAGCTAGGGTGAGAACCCATGCTTCCTTCCTAACTTGTCTTGTTCTTCACTATACCTTTTTGGAGAATACAGAAAAGTTTAGGAAAACAGCTGTCCCCACTTTGTAAACTCTTTCTAATTTTAATTCTAATGAAATAGCAGAATTCTTTTCTGGTCTTTTTTGGAGGAGGGAAGGCAGGGCAGTTGGGGTTAAGTGACTTGACCAAGGTCACACAGCTAGTAGGTGTCAAGTGTCTGATGTCAAATTTGAACTCAGGTCTTCCTGACTCCAGGGCTGGTGCTCTATTCACTGCTCCACCTAGCCACCCCAGTAGCAGAATTCTTTAGACCATCTATCATTTCTCCTTTCTGTGATATTTTATGACATTCTTTACCCCAGTCTTCTCTGCTTCCTGTGTGTCCTGTAGACTCACGGCTTAGTTGAGGAATAGACATTATAAGTGAGATCAGTGGTGATTGAATCTTTGACTGCTGAGAGGTTGAGCCATTCAGCAGTAAGTTTGGTAGGATTCCCTTCTGTAAGCATTGTCCCTATAACATGACTAAAACAGGAAAATACACCCAGAAATGCAATCTATAAAAATAACCACTGCTGTAACACAGAAATAATTGAGATGCTTGTTGAACTTGAGGAAGTGTATCGAGAAGTGAGCTTGGTGAACAGTCAGAACTCAGAGTGAAGTCTGGTGGTCTGGTCTTTGTAGAACATCACCTTTTTTCTGTTCCTCAAGTCTCATTACCGTTTCAGGTTGTAGAGCTCATGACTGGGGGAGCTCAAGTCCCCGTCACTAACTCAAATAAAACCTTCTACTTAAATTTGTTGGCACAATATAGACTGGCCAGTCAAGTTAAAGATGAAGTGGAACATTTTTTGAAAGGTAAGCTTTTGTCTGCTCTTTTTGGTTTGATAGCTATAGCACCCTTAATAGCATTGTAGACTGACTTGAGTTTGGCTACTCTGTTTCAGGCCTGAATGAATTAGTTCCTGAAAACCTTTTGGCTATTTTTGATGAGAATGAACTTGAGGTAAGTGCTTGAATTCCTGAGGCCCTGCTTTGGTTCCTGGAACCTAGCATGTAATGTTTGTTAAATTAATTAATTAATATATATATATATATTGATAAGTAGTTATTTTATTGGCTGTCTATGATATGGAATATAGTGGGGAAAGACCTTTATAGAGGACTTATTTTTACTTTTGCCACAAACTTCTCTTCACTGAACACTTTTTAAGTCTTTCTTGCTTCATTAGACTATAGTAATGGAGACCCTAGAAATAGCCAGTCACCTATAATGAGTGACCATGTTGGATGAGTAGATGGTGCAAATGGGTTGGCATCTGCACTGTTGAAGGGAATGTTAACTTGGATGCAATTACAGATTCATCAAAGTATTTAGGAGCAGTATAAAAGGCTCATTTTATAGTGTCCAGGATTTTCTGAAAAACCTTGGGAACTTTGAAACTTCAATAACTTAAATTGTAGGTCTGACAACATTAACCTGTAAGCAGTGTTTAAAAGCAGCCTTAATGGCATTTGGGAGAACACCATCACATAGTCTTCTTATTTCAGATCTGTGACAAACACAGAATGGTTACTGTAGGTCAGACGGCAAACTGTCTCCTTGATGAACAGAATTGAAGTCCATACTGTCTGTCAGAAGAACATTCAGTTTGCTGTTTACAGATGATTTCTTTCGTACCTGCAACCTAAGTGAAATTCATAAATGGAAAGCTTAGATTTTTTTAAAAAGCCCTTGACTTTTTTATAGATAGTATGCATCCTGCAAAGTGGGAATGCTGCTGCTTTGAGGCAGCGGGGTTACACTTGTGTTTGTACTTGTTAAAAGAATTTTCTTACGTCATGGTAATGTGATACCTTTTGGGTGGTCACTATGGCATTTGTGTATTATCTGGTATCTTGAACCCTTGGATTATAGAATCTAAGTGAAATTGACACTAATTGCCTGAAGTTTCTAACTGGCAAGTAAAGAATTTATTTTAGGGTTAAAGAACTTTCACCTCATGCTTTTACTGTTGTCATATTTATGCATTTGGGCAGACAGAAAGGAAAAATTCTTTAATGATTTTAAATTCCTATTAGTTCTATAGACTCTGTGTGTGTGTGTGTGTGTGTGTGTGTGTGTGTGTGTGTGTGTGTGTGTTGAAGAGGTTATTTAGGGGTGGCTAGGTGGCACAGTGAATAGAGCACTGGCCCTGGAGTCAGAAGGACCTGAGTTCAAATCCAGCCTCAGACACTTAACACAAAAACTAGTCGTATGACCTTGGGCAAGTCACTTAACCCCAATTGCCCTCCAAAAACAAAACAAAAAAACAAAAACAAAGCAAAGAAGAGGTTATTTAATAGGTTTAGTTGGTTCTGGTGTTTGTATGGCATATGAATATTATATCTTCATTTCCAGTTACTATATATTGGATATCTGTCAGACTTTGAACCAAGCAAGAACATCATTTGAGCTCTGAAATTATTAATGTACTGATATTTTTATTATCCCCAGTACAGTATAGTTTTCCATTTATCTCATTGACGGAGGGGGAGTTAAGGGCTAAAGGTGAGAGAATTAAAGTTTAATTTTAAAATGACTACAGGCAGGTAGGAAGGCATATCAGAAACATTGAGACAGGAGTACCTCCTTGCTTTCTTCAGTGCTCATGATTTGCTCTGCAAGGCTCAGAGAAAGGCTTTAGAATAACTACTGTTGATCCCTTGTCCATCTTTGTTATTTCTCTTCACATAAGTAACTAGCAATTACTGTTTTGCCCCCAAGACTTTTGATGTTAGGATTATGACCTTGTCTTTTTTCTCCTAAGTTTTTCACTTACCTTGTCTTTTTTCTCCTAAAATTTTTACTTCCCTTATCCTCTTTAGATATCTCTTTATTCAAGATTTTTGCATGTTGGCCTAGAAAATGGGTAGCATTTGAGTATATTTTCATCTTTGGTGGTGTCATTGGTTGGATATTTACTTCAACAAAATATAGGAAAGGATCATCTAAGAAATCCCAATAGAAATTGTTTCCCTTTGTTACAGCACTGAGTTGGTGAGTATGCTTCCATTAATTTTTGCCTATCTCCTTCCAGCTGCTGATGTGTGGTACTGGTGACATCAATGTCTCTGACTTCAAGGCACATGCTGTGGTGGTGGGAGGCTCATGGCACTTCAGGGAAAAGGTAAATAGAAAAACTTTTGAAATGAAAAAAAATTTTTTGTTTTTATATCATCTTTATTTCCAAACCTATCGCCACACACCCCTGACCCAACCTTTGTAATTAAAAAAAAATTTTAATAGGAGAAAAAATAGCTATTCAGCAAAACTAACCAAATCATCCACTGAGTTTTGATAGTATATGCAGTGTTTTTCATGCATAGTTGTCCACCTCTGGAATGAAAGGTGGGGAATACATTTTTTCATCTCTTCTTTGGAGCCAAGCTTGGTCATTGTAATTACATGATGATTAGTTTTGTAGGGCTTTTTGTTGTTGTTATTGTTCAGAAAGAAATTTCATAATTAGCTGTTCTTTCTTAAATGAACAAAGGTAAACTATTATACCTCATCATATCAGGCATCCCACCTGGCCATTTGGGAAGCAGATTTCAACGTGGAAACAAACTGAAGAATTCCAAATAAGAGACTTTGAAGAAGGTTAGATGGAACTAGAGAAGTAGATATGTTTAATGGAAAGTAGAGGTGAGGAGATTGAAATGTTAGAGGAACAGAGTCCTCAAGGGCTTTCCTAGAGCATGCATCAGGAAAATCAGAAAGTATGCAGTAGGAAGTATTAATAACCAACCAGCTAACAAATATTCATAGAAAAGGCTAATTACAGCATTTGTTGACTACTGAACCAGACCAGACTGAGACTTGGCTACTTTCAGTCAAGGGATTTTGAGGTAGTCATTTAGTCAGTAATTTATTAAACATTTATTTTGTGCCAGGCATAGAGCTAAGTGCTTTGGATGCAAAGAAAGACAAAAATAATGTCATCAAGGATCTGACATTCTAATGGAGGAGAAAACATGTACATAGCTAGGTACAAACAAGATACAGAGAAAATAGAAGATAGTCCCAGAGGAAAGGCAACAGCATCTAGGGGGACTGGGAAACACCTCTTGAAGAATGTGGGATTTGAGCTGTCATGAATGAAGCCAGGAACACCAGGAAGCAGAGCTGAAGAGGCATAGTCTTCTAGGCATGGGGGACAGCCACTGAAAAGAGTTAGGAAATGGAGGGCAGTGTTTGAGGGGCAGCAAGTGGGCCGGAGAAACTGGGTTATAGAGTGGGTGGAGGGTAAAGAGTAAAGTGTAAGAAGAGGAAAGGTGGGACAGGGCCAGATTGGGAAGGTCTTCCAATGCTTGACAGTTGCTTTTGGCACCATTCTGCTTCCTGAGTAGAATGAGATTCCTTCCTGGTCTTAGAATGAAACCGTCCCATCACCAGTGCTTTGTACACATGCAACAATTAGAGCTAATCTTTGAAGAGATCATTAGACATAATCCTTCCTTTTCTTATACTTTTGAAATAGCAGCTCTCAGTGTTACCCATGTAACTCCTAAATATTCCAGAATTTATTCTTTTATTTCCTAAACCATCAGGCTGATCGTCTTTGGGATAAGTTCCATTTTCTTGATTTTTCTGACCCTGTGCTATTCTTTCCAGGTAATGAGATGGTTTTGGACTGTGGTCTCTAGCCTCACACAGGAAGAATTGGCGAGGTTGCTTCAGTTCACAACTGGCTCCTCTCAGTTGCCACCTGGAGGCTTTGCTGCCCTCTGTCCCTCATTCCAGATCATTGCATCTCCAACCCATAGCACGTTACCCACTGCACACACATGGTAAGTGGTGGACCATAAATGGCATCCTTCCAGAGGAAGTTCTTTCCACCTCTTGTCCTATGTGACCAGTCATTGGTAATATAATTTAATTGATTTTCTTCTTACCTTCCAGTTTCAACCAGTTGTGCCTCCCGACATATGACTCATATGAAGATGTGCACAAAATGCTGCAACTGGCCATCAGTGAGGGCTGTGAAGGCTTTGGCATGCTCTGATCCACTCTTCTACTCTCCATCTGACCCCTGGGTTTTCCAGAGTGCCCTGGCTGCACAGTTTCCTTTCAGGCAGAGCATAGACATAACCTTCGGTCCTCAGGGCAGACATAACAGTCAGCCAGAAGATGTTGCATGCTCCCCTATTTCTGGAGTATTTTGCCACCTATAGGCCTTGTCCCTAAATTCCATATTGTTTCCTTCTCCTCACCATAGGCCATTTTGATATGGTACATAAATACTGGAAATTTTTGGCATGTTATCCATCTAAGAGAAGAGGAATTCCATTTGGTCCTCAGGAAGCAGATCTCTGTAGTTGGGATGACCTGTCTTGTAGAAGGCTGTGCACCAAGGGCTCATGAGCTCCACTGGACATCTGGCTCACTGGAAGCCTTAATATCTGCCCATGCCTTGCTCCAACTCCCTCTGCTAACGCTCCCCAATGGAACCCTCATTTCTCTCCCCTCTGGGATTTGATACAGCCTCAAGACCTTCTCTGTGGAAAGGACGATGTCTTTTCTCATCGGGAACAAAGAGAATCATAGTATCTCCTATAGGAACTGGCCAGTCTGACTGGTCATTGCTTTGTTTCCCTGTACAAAGCAGTCATACATAGGCCATAGCGTTGTACTACCTCTAATGGGAACTGGCAGCACAAAGATGCCCTTCTCCTGGTGTCATTTGACACAGGGCACAAAACTGGAAGAGGAGCTGCTCTTGTGAGCATTTCCAGGAGAGCTCATAAAGCCCCAGGAGAGTTCTTTTGATGGGGTTTTTTTTTGTTGTTTGTTTTTCCCCCTCTTGAATTCAGACCAGGTGAAGAAAGCAGACCAGGTTTAGAATATATAAGATGATAAATTTATAGCCTCCTAAGTGTTGGGTATATCTCGACCTTCAGTTATAGTAGAATCAAGGGGCATTCTGGAGTGCACGGCTGGCTTGGAAGACACTGACACTGTGCATTGGATTTCTTTTCCCACAGAGGTTTAGCTTGGTCTGTTCACTTTCCTCCATGTTGGACAGTTTGCTATGTCCTGTGAATCCATATTTTGCATGACACTAGTATCTTGTCCTAAGACCCTGCTAAAGAAAAGTTTCTAGCATAGGGATCCTATTTATTATCTATTTGAATTCTACTGGAGAAATCTTTCTAGCAAAGGATTACTGTCCCTGGTAGATAGGATTTCATTTTACTTTTTTAGTATTTTCCCTATTCTGGGAGCACTGAGGCAAGGAGAAGGTGGCACACTACTGACCTGTGGTAAAGCTTCCTGTGCCCTTTCAGGTTCAGGGCACTGAGAATGTGCTTTAAAGAGACCTGCTTTAATAGTCAAGGTTGAGCTGTATCAGTGCTTTCCCCTCATCAAGCAGGGGTGTGAGGGGTATGGGCAAGAGGGAAGGGAAAAAAGAAATTATGAATGCTAGTTTCTGAGAAGCTCTGTGGGGTGTCTTGACTGGTGAAAACTGGTAAATCTCTCTTGAAAGATTTTCTTTTTTTATTATAAATTTGAATAATAAGAACAATTGCAAGATTAGACATTTCTCCCATTTGAAAAGTTTCCATTTTCTTTTTGGAGGGGGAAGGCAGGGCAGTTGGGGTTAAGTAACTTGCCCAAGGTCACACAGCTAGTTAAGTGTTAAGTGTCTGAGGCCGAATTTGAGCTCGGGTCCTCCTGACTCCAGGGCTGGTGCTCTATTCGCTGTGCCACCTAGCCACCCCCAAAATTTCCATTTTCAAGGATGCTTTGCTGTGAGACCCCATTCCCAGTGTAGCGCTTTACACCAAGAATACTACAAGCCATCTTTGTTGTCAAAACCAGCAAGTACACAAGAGTCCTAAGAAGAGGCAGAACTTATGGCAGGGCCTCAGCTTCCTGGAAACCTCCAGGTGGGGACCAGGAGGGACAAGCCCCCTCACCCCTACTCCTTGCCCTCTCCCTGAGCTGCTATAGCTCCTCTGTGGCTTCAGTCTCTTTCAGCTGTCATTTGTTCTTTCTTGACCAGGGTGCTATCCTCTCCCATCTGCTGGAACCAGAATCCTGCAGCTGGGGCCTTAGCACTCATAGATCCTCCATGCCCCATGTTTACTGCTCTCCTCAGGGACCCAGACAAGGTGTTGCTTCTTGCCTTAATCCTCTTCCAGTAGGATGTAGGAAGGCAGGTGCAATCACTACCCTGGAAAAACAGGAACAACCCTTCATCCCTCAGGCCCAGATAGGGGTTTCCAGCTTTGGGCATGTGGACTGCCTCTGTGATTTTCCTGTGGTGGACCCTCTTCTGGATCCCATAATCACCATTCCAGTGGCCATCCAGAGACCTTACTGCTGGGAATTAAAGTTATTTCTTTGGCTAGAAGTATGTCCTGTTAAACTTTTGTTTTAATATTCATTTAGGGGGACTTGGGTCCTATAATAGTCCTCTAAGGTCAACCCCATAACTGTAGTGGGTCTTCAATGTCTTTGTTAATGAAACCTCTTTGGTACTTACTATCTATTGTTTTGTTTTGTTTTTTTCCAGCCTCCAGTTTACCCTGCTCCTTCATTCAATCCAAAAAGGCTCTTGGCCCTATCTGATCTTCCCATCCTGCCCTTGGCACTTAACAGTGGGGGAAGATGGTACAGAACATTGAGGGAAATTTTATTAATATTTTGGCAGTTCTTGATATGTATCTTTTTGGTTGGCACTTTTATTTATTCCCTCATGACTGAGGTGCTTTGGGGTTAACTGAGTTCACAACAAAGAAAAAGGCTGCATGTTTCAGGAACTTGAGGCAAGAGCCAGTCCCTGCTACAGATTGGTTAGGCTGGGTAGGGTTCGATTCATGAGGGCAATTGCAGCTGATGATGTAAATAATTTGTACAATAAATAAAAGTTTAAAAGAAAGAGTAAAGAATATGTGTGTTGTTTAAAATAGAAACTTAAGAGTTTCCTTAAGCAGTATTAAAATCTTTGTTTTTACATGTAACTGGGGAAAAATAAAATACTAAATAAATTTTTTAAAATTTTAGCTAAAAATAATCTCTTAGAGAAGCTCAAATCATCTGGGCTGGCTATGGAGAAAGTAGCTATGTGAGACTGTGCAAAGAGGCACTATGTCATGGGAACTAAATGGAAAGTCTTGAGTGAAAAAGGGAGAAGACTCATATACCTAGAGCTGGAAGGACGCTAGAGGTCATTTGATCTAACCTCATTTTCCAGATGAGAAAATTCAAGATGCAGAGAGGAAGAAAGGGTTCAAATCCAGGTATTGCCTCCAAATTCACTACATCACATTGGGGTGGGTCTTTATGGAGAAAGCATCCATGTTAGAGAGGTGATAAGATAAACATTATTTTTCCGCAACTGATCAGCAGAAATTCTTCATTTATGTATTTGAGAGCTACCATCCTCAGGCTGAAGTAGGAAGCGGAGGCACATGAGGATGACATACTTTTCATTCTTCCTTTCTAACTAGAGGAGAGAACTTGATCAAGCCAATTGGTTAAAGTTGATGTAGGAGAAGTTGAACAAAGCGGAGGAAGGCTGATGGCTGATTTCAGATTTTCCATTTTTCCTCGGTATCTCGTTGGTGTGCAGCTCTAAGGGAGGGCCTTCCTTCACAGGAGTGCTGAAGTCCCTAGTTGTAGGGATGGAAACGCTCCTGGCTTTTGTATAGACCTTCATTTTGGGCTGTGTCTGTCAGTTTGTGAATGATATAAACAATGGGGCTAGACTGTAGCCAATAACTTTTTTTTTTGCATTAACACAAGAGTTAACATATTAATTTCTCCACATTTATTTAAAAAAACTAATAGGTTATAGCTGTAGGACTCAGGTGCTTGCTGTAGAAGAGGATGAAAGAGAAGGAAATAAGCATTTCTATAGTGCCTGTTCTGCTCCAGGCACTGTGCAAAGACCTCATTTGATCCTCACAGTAACCCTGCAAGTAGATGCTATTATTTTTTCTTACTTTATCATTGAAACAGGCAAATAAGTAAAGTGACTTACCCAGGGTCACACAGCTAGTATGGGTCAGAGGCCATATTTGAACTCAGGTCCTCTTGACTCTAGGTCCCTTAGCATTCTATCCACTACACCACCAGATACCAGTGTAATACACTGAAGTTTATTAGCATTTTTGCTTGGCCTTGTGCCTGACTGAAGAAACCCATTCCTTTCTTCTTGCTAAGTGCTTTGAGTTTGACCCCCGAAAAAGTCATTTTTTCAAAGCGGTGCCAGTTTGTTAACACAAAAGATGTTTTATAAACAGAAGAAGCAGAGTGCTTTGAGCCGAGTTGCAGATGACCTTAGCAGAGAGGGAAAAGGAAGTATCCTGGTTTTTTTTCAGGTGAGTGATTAATGATGTTATCTCACTTTTTCTTTCTTGGCTTTTTCCCTCTGTGTGACCTGAAAGACTTTTTAAAAAATCTTAAATGTTTTATTGAAAACTTAATTATGAACTTCAGTACAACCATCTAAACTTGTTTATCAGCTCTTTATACTTCATTTAAAGGAATAAGATATAATCTTTTTTCTTTGTCTATTACTACTTAGTAAGCTTCCTCTTCAATACATGATGACATTTTCTTTTAAGAAGTTTTTTTATTAAAAGCAAAAAAAAAAAATAATTATTTATAGCATTAGGGGCGGCTAGGTGGCGCAGTGAATAGAGCACCGGCCCTGGAATCAGAAGGACCTGAGTTCGGAGCCGGCCTCCGACACTTAATCCACACAAACAAAAACCTAGCCGTGTAACCTTGGGCAAGTTACTTAACCCCAATTGCCCTAAAGGGGTGGCTAGGTGGTGCAGTGAGTAAGAGCGCCGGCCTCGGAGTTGGGATGACCCGAGATCAAATTTGGCCTCAGAAAATGAGCACCCACACATAAATAATGACTGGCCTGTAACCTTGAGCAAGTTACTTAACCCCAATAGCTTTAAAAAAAAAAAAGTTTTTTTATTTATTATTATGGACATCAACAAATCGGAACATTTCCCTTCATAAGGAAGACGAAAAATGAGGATCATACTGATACTTCTGTATAGCTTATTTGTTTAAATTAAATTTAACATGGTAGTTTTCAACATTCCCTGCCTGTCTGTCCTCTTCTGAACTTCCTTCGGCTCTCTTCTGTGTATTTAAAAATTTTTTTCCATCAATGATCTTTTCTTAATTTTCTTTTTTTGTTGTTGTTATCAGTTCTCTCTACCCCACTGTCCCACGAACCCCTTTGAGCCTTTTCAGACCCTGAAAAAAGTTTTCACTTAACAAATGAGTGAAAGAGCAAAGCAGATCTTCACATTGGCTGTGTCTGAAGTTTTATATCTCATTCTAAACCACTAGTCCAAAACCTTTCTACTAGGAGAGAATTATGATTAATCATCAGTCTTCTGGAGTTGGGATTGGTCATTGCATTTATCATAGTTCTTAAGTCTTTCATGGGGGAGTGAGGTGGTTCAGTGGATAGAGTGCTGGGCCTGGAGTCAGATGACCTGAGTTCAGATTTGACCTCAGACACTTACTAATTATGTGACCCTGAGCAAGTCACTTAACCCTGTTTGCCTCCATTTCCTCAATTGTAAAATGAGCTGGAGAAGAAAATAGCAAACCACTACAGTATATTTGCCAAGCATATCCCAGTTGGGGTCACAGAGAGTCAGATATGATTGAAATGACTGAACAACATAAGTCTTTCATGATTTTTCTTTACAGAATTATAGTCATTGTATAAATTTAATTGTGTAAACTGGCTCTGTTTTGCTCTCTCATTTTATACAAGTTCTCCAAGATTTCCCTGAATCTGTCTGTTTCATAATTTCTCATGGTATAATATTTCATTATATTACCTTACCATGATTTAAGTGATTCCAAGATTGATTGGCACCCACTTTGTTTCTAGTTTTTCATTATTTTTTTTCTTTTTTGGAAGGCAGTTGGGGTTAAGTAACTTGCCCAAGGTCACAGGCTAGGTTTTTGTTTGTGTGTGCATTAAGTGTCTGAGGCCGGATCTGAACTCAGGTCCTTCTGACTCCAGGGCCAGCACTCTACTCACTGCGCCACCTAGCCACCCCCCCCTAGTTTTTCATTATTAAAAAAAAAAGTCTTGATATGAATACTTTGTGCATTTAGGCCCTTTTCCTTTTTTCTTTGTTCTCTTTGGAGTGTATGCCTAGTTATGTTATATTATTTGCTCTTTGTTTTGAGGACCAATGACATCATGGAGTGATGTCTTGACTTGTGCATGCATTGGATTGAAGCAAGACAGAATTGCTTAAAGTCATTAGCCTCACTTTCCATGAGTCATCAAAATCTAGGGACAGGACAAAAGTCAAGACAACTGGTGGTGGTCTGCAGTACTATGGATCCCCTTAGCATCTTTAATGCCTAACCAAACTCTTAAGCACTCCACAGTGCCTGCCATTGAAACAAATTATTCTTATCTGCCCATTTCACTGGGGGAAATCTTCACATGCTTGGGGTAGACAAAGAAATAGAAGAGTGAGAACATTCTAGATTTGGGGAATGACCTGTACAAAAGCATTGAGAGATGAAACAGAACTCCCAGTTTGGGGGAAAGCAGACCAATTTGACTAGAACATAGACTACGCATAGTATATGAAAGGTAAATTGGGACCAAGATGTGATGGGCTTTAAATGTGAAGCTTGTATCTTGTCCCTACTATGCCTAGTAAATCCCAGAATCAAAGGGCATGCATAGCTAATAGCTTTGGGGATATATGGGATCCAATTATTTTATAGTTGAACCAATTCACAGTTCCACCAGCAGTGCCCTTCTGTAGCTATTCTAATAATTGTCACTAACCATTTTTGTCAGTATGAAAAGTGTGAGATAGAACCTCAAGAATTGTCTTAATTTGCATTTCTCTTAGTAAATTTGGCAAACTTTTTCAATATAGTGGTTGAAAGCTTACCTGAGAGAACTGCTTAGTCATATCTTTTGATCTCTTATCTCTTATGGAATGGCCCTTGGTTTTTTTTGTGGGTTTTTTTTTCCTTTTTGGAGGGCAATTGGGGTTAAGTGACTTGCCCAAAGTCACACGGCTAGTAATTGTGTCAAGTGTGGATTTGAACTCAGATCCTCCTGATTTCAGGGCCGGTGCTTTATTCACTGCACCACCTAGCCACCCCTGGAATGGCTCTTGTTCTTATAGATTTGAGATAGTTGACTACACATCTTGAATATTAGAGCTTTTTTAGAGAAATTTTCTGCAAAGATTTTTCCAATTAACTGTTTCCCTTCTGATATTAATTGAATTGAATTTGTACAAAAACTTTTTAATTTTATGTGCTCAAAATTGACTGTTTTACCTCTTGTTATGCCTCCTATCATTTATTTAGTCAAGAACTATCCCCCAAATATATTCAAAAAATCTCCTTTCCTGATCCTCTAAGTACTTTATGTATGATGCTATATGTCTTGTTCGTATATCTTTTTAGAGCCTATTTTGGTATATTGTGTGAGATGTTGGTCTTAAACCTAATTTCTACAAGATTGCTTTTTAATTTTCCCAATAGTTTTTGTTGAATAATACATTCTTACCTCTGTAACTGGAATTGCTAATTGAATGAACACTATACTACTATTTAATTCCTTCTATGACTTTTGTATAACTTTATTCCATTGATCAACTTTTCTTTCTTTTCTCTTTTTTTTTTTTTTGACCAAGAACAGTTTTGATAATTACTATTTTGTATTATGTAGTTTGAGATATGGTACGGCTAGGCTCCCCTTCCTTCTCACTTAAAAAAAAAAGTTCCTCTGGGCATTCTTGACTTTTTCTTCTTCCAGAGGAATTATGTTACTATTATTTTTAGTTATATAACATTACTTTGGTATTTTGGTTGCTATTACACTGAATCTGTGAATTAATTTGGGTAGTATTGTCAGTTTTGTTAATGCTGCCACAACCTAACAATAAGCATTTGTTATCTCTAGTTATTTAGATCTCTCTTTGAAGAGTATTTTGTGGTTGTAGTTAGGACTTCTTTGTATATTAGTAGC
This sequence comes from Gymnobelideus leadbeateri, assembly GCA_011680675.1. Taxonomy (NCBI): domain Eukaryota; kingdom Metazoa; phylum Chordata; class Mammalia; order Diprotodontia; family Petauridae; genus Gymnobelideus; species Gymnobelideus leadbeateri. The sequence continues at coordinate 149,543 of WOXC01003029.1, forward strand.
AGGGCTACCAGATATTTTACACATTTTGTAGTTATTTTGGCAGGAATTCCTTTTTAAAAAATCTTTTCCTTCTAGATTTTGTTGATAATAGAAAGATTTTTTGAGTTTATTTTGTATCTAGCTGCTTTGCTAAAGTTATTGTTTCATTTGATTTGGAGTTAAATTTTTAAAGCTGTGTAAGTAAAACATCCTATTACGTGCAAAAGGAAATAATTTTGTTTCCTTTTTGCCTATGGCTATTCCTTCCATTTCTTTTTTCTTATTGTATTACTATAGCTAGCATTTCTCCAAGTATAATCAAATAATAGTGTTAACAATGTTCTTCTTTCCTTATTGGAAAGACTTCTGTTATTTCTCCATTATTGATAATAAGATAATTTTAACATTTGATATTAGATAGATACTATTTACCATATTAATGGGAAGCCCATTTATTCCTATTCTTTTTGGTGTTTTTAACATAAGGTACTGTTGCATTTTGTAAAAAGCTTTTTCTGCACCCCTTGATATAATCTTGGTTTTGTTGTTAATATGGTCTATTATGTTTATGGTTTTCCTAATATTGAACCAAACCTGCCTTCTTGATATAATTGGTTTTTTTGGAGGGGAGAAGGCAAGGCAATTGGGGTTAAATGACTTGGCCAAGGGCACACAGCTAGTAAGTGTGTCAAGTGCCTGAAGCCAGATTTGAACTTGGGTCCTCCTGATTCAAGGACCCGTGCTCTATTCACTGTGCCATCTAGCTACCCCCTGATATAAATTTGATATGATGATGTTGTATTCTCTTTTGAATATATTTTAACTTCTTTGCTAATAATTGATAATACTTTTGAATCAATGCTTACTACAGTTATTCATATGTAATCTTGATTACTCTCTCCCTGGTTTAGGTATCATGACTATATTTGTCTCAAAGAAGGGCTTTGGTAGAATTCTTTCATTTCTTATTTTTGCAAAAATTTATCTAATATTGGAATTTTTCTTTAAATTCCATTAAAATCCATTTGCTAATCTGACTCTGAAGTTTTTACCCTTTGGAGAGTTCCTTTATTACTTTTTCAATTTATTATGTTATTAAAATTTTTTATTTATTGTTCTGTTCATTTAGATATTTTACATCTTTTTGTAAATACTCATCCATTTCATTTATCAATTTTTACATATAACTAGACAAAATAGTTTTTAATAATTTTTATGTCCTTTTGTTGTAAGTTCTCTTTTTGCATGTTTTAAATTGGCAATTTGGTTTTCCTCTTCCTTTAAGAAATCAGATTAGCTAATAGTTTATTTTTTCAAAAAACACTTGGTTTTATTTATCAGTTCAACTAATTTTTTTGTTTTAGTTTTGTTTGTCTCTTTGATTTTCAGAATTTCTATTTTTTTATATTTGGTTGAGGTTTTTTATTTGTTTTTGTAGTTTTTAGAAAAAAAAAAACCTTTCATGCCAAACTCATTGATTTACTCGACTTACCCTTGTTCTTTTGTAAATGAAAGTATTAGAGATAAACATTTTTCCTTAAGGACTGCTTTGGCTTCTAAAAGTTTTGGTACAGTATGTTGTTATTCTCTTTTGATGAAATTATCTATTGCTTTTTTATTCATTCTTTAAGCCACTATTTCTTTATGATTAAATTATTTAGTCTCTAAGTTCGGATCTTTTTTTTAATCAGATGCCCTTTACTATTTATAGTTTTATTTCATTGGGGTTAATAAAGTAAATGTTTAATATTTTTGCTTTTATACATTTGTGTGTAGGATTTTTATGCCCTAGCACATTGTCAGTTTTTGTAAAAAAATTGAGTATATCCTAAATATCTTAAACAGATTGCCAAAATTGAACTCATCTTTTCCCTAGAATGTTAGTATCAAGGGCCATCATTCTTTCAGTCACCTAGGCTCATAACTTAGCTATTATCCTCAACTCTTCTCTATTTTCACCCTTCCCTCGAATATCTAATTTGTTGCCAAATCCTATAGATTCTGCCTTCAGGACATCTCTCATATATGTTCTTTTCTGTTCTTTAATACTGGTACCAAAATGGTGCAGACCTTCATGATCTCATGACCGGACTGTTGAAGTAGTCTTCTGTCGGTCTCTTTGCCTCTAGTCTTTTCCCACTCCAGTCCATCTTCCATTCAGATGCCAAAGTGATCTTCTAAAGCACAGATCTTTCCTACTCACTTGTCACTCTCCTACTCAATAAACTCCAGTGGCTCCCTATAACCTCCAAGATCCCTTCAGAACTCTCTCCCCCACTCCCATTCAGTCTTCTTATACTTTATTCCCCTCAGTGTATTCTGCAATCTAATTGGCTTCCTTGCTGTTCATGGAAGGAGATATTTCATCTCCTACCTCTGGGCATTTTTACTCATTGTCCCCATTCTTAGAATGTTCTCCCTCCTTGTTCTGCCTCCTGACTTCTTTGGCTTCCTTCAAGTCTCAACTAAAATCCTACTTTCTGCAAGAGGCCTTCCCTGTTCTCTTTCTCCACCTCTTTCATTCCCTCTAATAATATTTTCAGTTTACCCTGTATATATCTTGTATGTATATAATTATTTACATGTTGCCTCCCCATTAAAATGTGAAGTGTAACCACCATGTTTTTGCCTCTTTTTGTATCTATCTCCAGTGCTTAGCACAATGCCTGGAACATAGTAAATGTTTGTTGATTGACTAAAAGTGTCTTGTGCAACTAAATATATATTCCTTTTAGTTCCCATTAATCATCAGAAAGCTATTATATCTCAATTTTCAAAAATTAATTCAGTTCCTTAGATTCTTTCTTATATTTATTTAAGTATGAAAGGGGTAAGTTGAATACTCTAGTTTTACTATTTACTTTAGTTTTAATATCTACTTCTTTTTAGTTAAGTTTATTTTTCCTTTAAATCCTTAGATGCCTTTCTGCTTGGTGTATATGTGGTTAAGTATTGATGTTATTTCATTATCTGTAATTTCTTTAACCATAATGTAACTTCCTTGCTTATTTCTTTTAGATATATCTGCTTTTACTATTGCTTTGTTTGAGATTGTGATTGCTAATTGTACTTTTAAAAATTTTCCTGAAACATAATAAATTCTGCACCATCTCTTTGTTTTAAGTGTAAATAATATTCAAAGTGTGCTTCTTGAAAATAATATATTGTAGGATAGTGCTTTCTTTTTTTTTTTTAAAGCAATTGGGGTTAAGTAACTTGCTCAAGGTTACAGGGCCAGTCATTATTTTATTTTATTTTATTTTATTTTTTAAGCAATTGGGGTTAAGTAACTTGCCCAAGGTCACACGGCTAGGTTTTTGTTTGTGTGTGCGTTAAGTGTCTGAGGCCGGATCCGAACTCAGGTCCTTCTGACTCCAGGGCCGGCGCTCTATTCACTGTGCCACCTAGCTGCCCCGGGCCAGTCATTATTTATGTGTGGGTGCTCATTTTCTGGGGCTGGAACCAATCCTGGGTCCTCTTGACTCCAGGCCAGCGCTCTTACTCACTGCACCACCTAGCTGCCCCAAGGATAGTGCTTTCTAATCCATTTTGCTACCCTCTTCCATTTTATGACTGCATCCATCCTATTTGCAGTCACTCTTATGATTGTTAATTATGTGTTTACCTTTATTATATCCTCTTTTACTTTTTAAATCTTTTTTCCACTAGTCCCTCTCCTTACTAATATGAAGAGAATGGAGAAAGAGAAGGAATCTGATCAGTAAGATAGTCGTTTAGGACTGATGTGGCCTGTTCCTGCTCCTTTGCCTACACGCTTGTCTCTAGTTTTTATACTTTAGTTACTTTCTTTGTCATCCTTCCTTCACTATTCATGCTCCAGATTTGAGGTTTGCATTTGTTTGGATCTTCCCTCCCTCGTTAGCTCCCCCTCAGCATCCCTGTACCTGATCATTTCCTTGTAAAGTGTAGTGTGTTAAGCTCTGGGATGTGCATGTATTCAGCTCTCCTTTGCATGGCTCGTATAAGAATGAGGATCATGAGACGCCTCTGCTTCTCGTTCCTACTGTATATTCTTTTTCTTGTGCAGTTTGTTTCTGTGAGATTGTTGCTTCCCCTTCTTCCTGATTTCTTTATTTACATGGTCTTTTTATTCCTTTCCAGCCTTAAAAACAACAAAACCAACCCTAGATTCCATGCCTGTATCTTTTTTAACCCTCTTCATGACTCTTGAAAACTGGGGTTCCAGAGACTCGTCTCTTCTCTGTTTGAATGCCCACATTTCATCAGCATCTACTCTCTTCCCATTGTCGAGATGCATTTACCCTTTAAGGTTTCTTTTGTCTCCCATGTCAGTGTTTCACAGCTTTTGGTTAAGTCTTTTCATACAGAACGCTTGGATGTCATCTGATTTATTTTATTTTATTTGACAGGTGGGGGGACAATTGGAATTAAGTGACTTCCAGGATCACACAGCTAACGTGTCTGAGTCTGAATTTGAACTCAGGTTCTCTTGTCTCCAAAGTTGGTGCTCTATCCACTGTACCACCTCATTGCCCCCTGCTATCTGATTTATTAGAGAGCCACTTATTCCCTTCTTGGAGTGTACTCAGTCTTGCAGGTTTTTGTACTACTGTATTATTAGATTTTCTGTCCTTTTCACAGAAGTTGCTGTCAAGTCTTGGGATACTGATTTTGGTTCCTTGGCACTTGAATACTTTCTTTTTGACTAATTGTATATTTTTTTCATTGATTTGAAAACTCTGGATCTTGGCTGGCCTTCCTGGAAGGTTTAGGTTTTTTGTTTTTTTGTTTTCTTTTTCCCGGGAGGTGATTCATGGATGCTTTTAATTTATGCTTAACCCATTATTTGCAATAGATTTGGGCATTTTTCTTTTATTATTTCTTGAAATGATATTCAGGTTTTTTGGCCATTTTTTTTTCAGGGAGCCTGATGATTCTTAAATTACCTCTGTATTTTATTTTTTATAAGTTAATTTATTTAATTTTTAATTTTCAACATCTGCTTCCATACGTTTTAAATTTTCTCCCCCTCACTCTCCTTTTCCCTCCCTAAGACATCATGAAGTCTGATATAGGCTCTGTGTACATATGTATATGTATAGACATATGCATTCCTATTAAACATACTTTCATATTAGTCACATTGTATAGAAGACTTAGAATGAATGGGAGGAACCACAAGAAAGGAAAAAAAAACAAAAAAAGAAAACAGTCTACTTCGCTCTGCATTCAGACTCCATAGTTCTTTCTCTGAATGTGAATGGCATTTTCCATCACGAGTCTTTTGGAATGTTTTAGGTCCTTGCATGGCTGAGAAGAGCTAAGTCTGTCAAAGTCAGCCATTACACACTGCGGCTGTTACTGTGTATAATGTTCTTCCTGGTTCTGCTCACTTCACTCAGCATCAGTTCATGTAAGTCTTTCCAGGTTTTTCTTTAGTCTGCCTGTTCATCATTTCTTATAGCACAATAAGAGTCCGTTACATTCATGTACCACAACTTGTTCAGTCATTCCCCAACTGATGGGCATCCCCTCAATTTCCAGTTCTTGGCCACCACAAAAAGAGCTGCTATAAATACTTTTGTACATATGGATCCTTTCCCACTTCTATGATATCTTTGGGATACAGCCCTAGAAGTGGTATTGCTGAATCAAAGGGGTATGCACATTTTTAAAGTCCTTTGGGCATAATTCCAAATTGCTCTCCGGAATAGTTGGATCAGTTCACAACTCCACCAACAATGCATTAGTGTTCCAGTTTTCCCACATCTCTAGCATTTATCATTTTCCTGTTTTGTCATGTTAGCCAATCAGACCAGTGATATCTAAGAGTTGTTTTGATTTGCATTTCTCTAATCAATAGTGATTGAGAGCATTTTTTCATATGACTATCTAACTTTAAGTTTTTCTTCTGAAAACTGCCTGTTCATTCCTTTGGCCATTTATCAATTGGGAAATGACTTGTATTCTTATGAATTTGACTCAGTTCTCTATATATTTTAGAAATGAGGCCTTTATCAGAGACACTTGTAAAAATTTCCCCCCAGTTTTCTGCTTCCCTCCTAATCTTGGTTGCACTAGCTTTATTTGGGCAAAAATTTAAAATGTTAATGTAATCAGAATTATCCATTTTGCATTTCATAATGTTCTCTATCTCATTTGGTCATAAATTCTTCCATTTTCCATAAATCTGACAGGTAACTGTTCCTTGATCTCCCAGTTTGCTTATAGTATCAGCCTTTTTATCTAAATCATGTACCCATTTGCGTTTTATTTTGGTATACATTTCTGTGACCTAATTTCCAAATCAGTTGTTTTTGATAGTAGGTACCTTACATTTTTTTTGTTTTTTCAACTTTTTGACTTTGTTCTAGATTTCTTGTTGTTTCATGGAGTCATTCAGTTCTGATTGTTTTAGAATTGTTCCGTTTTTTTAGGGAGTATACTACTTGGATAATTTACTTCTTTTCTAAACTATTTATTCTCCTTTCCATTTTCCCCAGCTATTATTTTATTTCTAATTTCATTTTTTAAATTCACTTTTGTTCAGTCATTCCTATAGTCTTTGTGGCCAAGTCTTTTTTTTTCTTCTGAGCTTCTCTGCACGTACTTGTTACAGAGTTAATCCTTTTGTCTGGGATTAGCTCTTGGATATCTATTAGTCCATTTATTCGTTGTATCCAGTGTTTTCTTCTATTTATATTTTCCCTGGCATGGTTCAGTGCTTTCAAGCTACAGTTTGTTTTACCAGGGCTTACATTGGCTTCTCAGGTGTAAACTCTCTTAGTCTTTGTTATGTTCCAAACATCCTTTTGTGTAGGTCCTGACCAGAAGGAGCAGCTTCTGTTTCTCTTTGGCTGAGGTGCTTATGAGAGAGGTAGGCTTCACAACCTTCATGTCACCATTATAATTGGAATCATGAGATGAGGGAGAAAGAAGTGTGCTGGGCAGCCTTGGTAGCTTTTGGTGGGGGGTAGGGCAGGGTATGCTATATTAATGAGGATGGGAAAGGAGGAATAAGCAGATTAGAATGGCCCAGTGACTTATTTGGTGTGTGAAAAATCATATTAATGAAATTCCAAAGGGTCTTTTTTTTTTAAATTAAACAAATGCTTTATTAACTTCTGGTTTACATCATTCATTTCCACCAGATTATGAGTTACATTTTTCCCCCATTTTTTCCCTACCCACTACCCCAGAATAGCAGTCCCACTAGATATCCCCTCATCCAATCTGCTCTCTCCCATATCTTCTCCCATACCCCCTTCGACTTTGCCATTAGGGCAAGGTGAATCTCTGAGCCCCACTGCCTGGACATCTTATGAAACATTTAATTTTAAAACTTTGATTTTCAGATCCATTCCCTTTCTCCCTTGTCACCCACTCCTTCTGAGAAGATAAGCAATTCAGTATGTGTTGTACATGTATATCTATGCAAAACATTACCATAGTAGATATATTGTAAAAGACTGCTTTTATTTCCCTCCCACCTGTCTCACCTCCCACCTGGTCCATTCCCTACTTTGATCCTGTCCCTCTTTGATAGTGGGTACTTCTAACCTCCCCTCTCCCCAGAATGCCCTCCCCTCCATCATCCCCCCTCTCATCCCCCTTTCCCCTACACCGGAGAGTGAGTGAGGGTAAGATATTCCATTTAGTATGTATGTGTTTCTCTCCTTGAGCCAACTTCAGTGAGAATATGCTTTTGCCTTTTTGCCTTCCTGTTCTTCCCCTCCCCTGCAACTACTTCCCCTTGCCTTTTCTACATGAGATAGTTTGCCCTACCCTGTCTCTCTCCATCTCCTCTTGCCACTTTCCTCTCTCACCTCTTGACTTCACCCCTTAAGAATCATCCCTTCCTTGGGGCAGCTAGGTGGTGCAGTGAGCAGAGAGCCAGCCCCAGAGCCAGAAGGACCCGAGCTCGGATCTGGCCCCAGACACCCTACACACAAACAAAAACCCAGCCACGTGAACCTGGGCAAGTCACCCAACCCCAATTGCCCTCCAAAAAAAAATAATCATCCCTTCCCATCAAATTCAACCTGTACCCTCTATCCATGTATACCTGTGAACATATGCCATGTACCCTTCTTCAATTATTTTCATAATGAGAAAGGTTTCATCAAACACAGTTATTGTTTTCCATGTAGGACTGTAAATAGTCCAACTTTGATAAGTTCCTTTTGATTTCTTTTCCTTGATTACCTTCTCAAGCATCTCTTGCTTCTTGTGTCTGTCAAATTTTCTATTCAACTCTGGTTTTTTCATCAAGAATGCTTGAAAGTCCTCTATTCCACTGAATGACCATATTTTCCCCTGAAACAAGATACTCAGTTTTGCTGGGTAGGTGACCCTTGGGTTCATTCCCAGTTCTTTTGCCCTCTGGAATATCATATTCCATGCCCTTCAATCCCTCAGTGTAGAAGCTGCCAGGTCCTGTGCTATTCTGATTGTGTTTCCACAATATTGAAATTGTTTCTTCCTGGCTGCTTGGAGTATTTTCTCCTTGATCTGGGAATTCTGGAACCTGGCTATAATATTCCTGGGAGTTTTCTTTTTGGGATCTTTTTCAGGAGGTGATTGGTGGATTCTTTCAACCTCTATTTTGCCCTCTGGGTCTAAAACATCAGGGCAATTTTCCTTGAGAATTTCTTTGAGGATGATTTCTAGGTTCTTTCTTTGATCATGGCTTTCAGGTAGTCCAGTAATTGTTAAATTATCTCTCCTGGATCTATTTTTCAGGTCAGCGGTTTTCCCAGTGAGGCATTTTTTTTTACATTGCCTTCTATTCTTTCATTTGTTTGGATCTGTTTAATAGTATCTTGATTCCTCATAAAGTCACTAGCTTCCATTTGCTCCAGTCTAACTCTGAAGGAATGAATCTCCTCAGTGAGCTTTTGAGATTCTTTTTCCATCTGGCAAATTCGGCTTTTTAAGGCATTCTTCTCCTCATTGCCTTTCTGAGCCTCTGTTGCCATTTGAGTTAGTCTATTTTTTAAGGTGTTATTTTCCTCAGTCAGGCTGTTGACTGTCATTTCATACTTTTCTTGCATCTTTTTCATTTCTCTTCTCAAATTTTCCCCCACTTCTCTTATCTGCTTCTTAAGGTCCTCTATGGCCTGTAGCCAGCTTGTATTTTCATTTGGGGCTTTTGGTGCAGGAGTTCTGACCTCACAGTGCTCCTCCATGCTTTGAGCCTCTTTGCCCCTAAAATAGGAGTCCAATGTTGAACTTTTCTGTTTGTTTTGTTTCATTTGCCTAGGCATATTGCCACTTAATTACTTGATTTTGGGGCTTGTTGCCACAGTAGGACTCTGCCACCAGACAGGGGAGCTTCCGCCCAAACGTGGGGTCTTCACAACTTCCGCCAGTTGGGTGGCCTCTGTAAAGCCTCCACCCACTCTGGCAAGTTGGATACCCACCCCAAACTTCCCCCCCAGACCACAATCCAGATCCAGGCAGTTTAAAGCAAAAGCGATTAACCCCCAGACTGATTGCTGGATCTTCCTACAGTTCGCAGACCAGGAGCTAGAGCCACTACTGAAGCTGCAAAATGGCTTCTGTGCAGCTGTTTCTTCAGCAGCTTTTTGCCCCCAGGGGAGGAAGCCACGTGTTCCCCAAATACTGGTCCCAAAGTCCATAGGGCACTAACCTCTCACTTTGTCCTAGGCATATCTGTGCTGATAATTCTGGAATCGCCACAATTGCTGTTGTTCTGGGGTTCCTCCAGCCAGCTGAAGGCCTGGCCACCCCGGGGCTAAAACCACGGACCTTGGCTCGGCTCTGCGGGCTTCGCTGTTGGTTCCCAGCGCGCTGTGCTGCCTGCTCTCAGAGCTCTGCGCTGGCCGCTCCCTGCAGGGCTGCTGGGCTGTCCTTAGCAGGAGGTTAGCTTCTCTGTGCCGTTCTGTGGGTGCTGTGGCTCCAGAAGTTGTTCGGAGCTCCCTTTCACACTGTTTGAGATTTGTGTGGGGCAGAGCACATTGGAAATGCTGTTTCTACTCCGCCATCTTGGCTCCGCCCCCCCAAAGGGTCTTTTTTTTAAATCATATTTTTTTCCACTTACATGTAAAGATAGAATTTTCTCTTTCCTCATCCCTCCCTAAAACGGTTAGAATTTTAAATAGGTTACAGATGTGCAGTCATGTAAAACATTTCCACATTAGTCATGTTATAAAAGAAGAAATAGACCAAAAGGAAAAAAAAAGATAAAGAAAGTGAAAATAGTAAGCTTTGATCTGCATTCAGACTCCATCAGTTCTTTCTCTGAATGTAGCATTTTCCATCATCAATCCTCTGGAATTGTCCTAGATTATTCTGTTGCTGAGAAGAGCTAAGTTATTCCTAGTTGATTGTCACACAACTTGATTGTTACTATATACAATGTTCTCCTGTTTCCCACTTTACTTTGCATCACTTCATGTAGGTCTTTCCAGTTTTTTCTGAAATCTACCTGTTCCTAGTATTTCCTAGTATGTTCCATAAGTAAAGTACTACAAAATGCGTTGTCTTGTTATAGAACTAGAAAATGACTGCTAACGTCTTCCCTTTACTTTCTATAAGAGAAGAAAATAGCAATTTTAACAATAACATCTGTAAAATGCCTGGAAAAGGTAAACTGATTAGGGCCCCAAGAATGAAAAGGAAGCAGAGACACTACTCTTCAGGAAAATCTTTGTGTGTTAACCATGGAAGGCAAGATGAACTTTAATATGGCTGGACTAGGAACTGTTAGCACAATAGTATTTCCTTACATTCATATGCCACAACTTATTCAACCATTCCCCAATTGATGGGCATCCCTTTAATTTCCAATTCTTTGTTACCACAAAAAGAACTGCTATAAATATTTTTGTGCATGTAGGTCCTTTTCCCTTTTATATGATTTCTTTGGGATACAGATCTGGTAGTAGCATTGCTGGATCAAAGGGTATGCACAGTTTGATTGCTTTTTGGGCATAGTTCCAAATTGCTCTCCAGAATGGTTGGATCAGTTCACAACTCCACCAACAATGCTAAAGGGTCTTTCTTAAAAAGCAAAAGGTGGATTATAGGGTTGTTGTTGTTGTTTTTTAATATTGCCTTTAACTTTCTCATTGAGTAGTTTTAACTTCTTTGTGTGTACGTGCACTTTTAAAATCCATCACATGAATCTAATCACAGGCACAGTATATTTCATTCTGTTATGGAGTAAATCATAAGTCTTGACCAGAGGGAAGAATTCTGGAAATCTATGGTGTTAATTCCCCTCCTGACACAAGATACACACATGTAGATGGATGGGTGGATGGATAGACAGATAGTGAGATACAGAGATAACTGTTAGATCTAGCTAGAATGATTTAAGAACCACAGCTATGGTATGTATATTTAAATGAATATAAATACACACGCATAAAAAGCAGTGGGTCTAAATCATTCCAGTTAGGTTTAACAGTTCCTAGTCCAGCCATATTAAAGTTCATCTTGCCTTCCATGGTCAGCACACAAAGATTTTCCTGAAGAGTAGTGTCTCTGCTTCCTTTTCATTCTTGGGGCCCTAATCAGTTTACCTTTTCCAGGCATTTTACCGATGTTATTGTTAAAATTGCTATTTTCTTCTCTTATAGAAAGTAAAGGGAAGACGTTAGCAGTCATTTTCTAGTTCTATAACAAGACAACGCATTTTGTAGTACTTTACCTATAAATGAAGTTTTATATTGGGTTTTAAAAGTTCCTTAAAACTAGATCCCTTTCCAAAGAGTATGACTTCTACCTGATATTCAGAGTAAAGTGGTAATTATGTCACAGACCCCTCTACTTTCCCTCTGCCCACATAGGGTATTATAACCTTACCTGTGGGTACTCTGCCCAAAGGAATATAAATTTTGATCATTGAAACCTTGTAAGGTATCTTGGGGTTTTCCAGCTAGATTTACCAGCCAACAAAATAGGTCCCAGCCCAAGCCCCATTCATCATTGTTTGGGCCCTGATGACTCAAAAGTGAGTGTAAATAGCAATTGTTTCTGTTTTGGGCAGGTTTTGGGCAGAAACCCTGAGTATCTTCCCCTCCCACATAGATATTTTTTTGAACAGGTAAAAGAGGCTATTCTTTGCTTCATTTCTTACCTAGCCTTAAAACTAAAGGTGTGGCTCCAGAAGAGAGAGTGAGGTTGGTGACTTTGCATAGCCCTACCTCACTTAAATCCAATTCAGGCATAAGCTTCCTGCTGTCATGGTCCTCTTTGAGAATGAAGGACAAATAACGCTTTCACCCCTTATGCCCTTGAATATTTGTAGGCAATTCTATTGTTTTCAAAATTGTTAATTATGTAGCTGGGAGTTTTATCTTTTCTCTTCAGTTGTTTTCTCCCTTGTATTTTCTCCTTTGCTACTGAGTCATTGATAAATGTGAAATTCTCCACTATCAAACAAGGATTTCTTCTCTTTTGAAATGACACATAACCAAATTTGTTTCAAATTATGGCAGAAAGTAATTAATGCATCAATTGAACTGAATTACTCAATTCAATCAACTGAATTAATGTATAACATTTAACAGTTAAGAATCCATTCTTACCTGGCAAACCAGATTCTGCCAATAAACCCTGAGATCTGCGTGCCCCAAGTTTATTGAATATAAATTTGATATTATTGGTAGAACTTGGCTATTTTATATCAGAAAGATTTGATAAAGTCTGTGGTTGGGAGTTAAAATATTATAAAAACCGTAGCAAGTTGAAGGGTAGATACTCTAATAACTTGTGATGGGTTGAAGATTCTTTGTTCCTCTGCTTTGATTCTGTTTTTTGACCTTAGGTAAATCCATGATCATGCAGGGTTTTAATTTTTGTAGACAGTTGCCACTGATCCTGTTATCCTACCTGCAAAGTAGGAATGTTATCACAGTTAGATAATGAGCTACATGCTTCAAACTCTGTAGAAAGTCATTAGGTTTATGCATGACACACACATATGTCTTGAGTAGAGTAGTTTAATACATTTTTAATAAATTGGATAAGATTTACCATTGTTGAGTACTTTGGTAATTTTAGTAGCTGGAAGTTCTTATACATAAATCTTCAATAATAGTTTAATGATGTACAGTGTCCCAAAAGCCTTAGAACACTTTAAAGACTATTTGAACTACTAAAGTTTAAAACAGCTAAGATTTTTTTGGACATTTTCTAGAACACTTTGAGGTTTACTTTCCTTACAAATAGCTTTTTAAGATTCTTCTTCTATCCCTTTTTTACAGATGAGGAAATTGAATCTGAGAGGACAAGGATGTACAAGTACTTAAGTGTTGAAACAGGGATTTACACCCAGACCTCTCCTAACTGCAAGTTTAGTTCTCTTTCTTTTATCTGACATTGACTACACAGTTGCCTTAAGTATGTGGGAATTGAGGACAGTGCTCACCTTCCATTGGAATGAGCATTTTATATATTAGATAACTTTGCCTTTGACCAGGATATATATATTTCAAAGCACTTTTTTTTTAATTTTTTTAATTTTTTAATTACATTTTATGTTTATTTTTAGTTTATGTCATTCATTTCCACAAGATTTTGAGTTACAAATTTTCTCCCCATCTTTCCCCTACCCATCACCCCTGAACACTGTATACCCCCTTCCCCAATCTGCTTTCTCCTATATCCTCCCCTATCCTACTTTCCAGTAGGGCAAGATGAATCTCTGTACCACAGTGCCTGTATATCTTATTTCCCAGTTGCATGTAAAAAGAAATAATAATTTTTTTAACATTTGATTTTAAAAATTTGAATTCCAGATTCTTTCCCTTCCTCCCTCGACAACCATCCTTACTGGGAAGATAGGCAATTCAATATAGGTTGTACATGTGTAGCTACACAAAGCATTTTCATAGTGGATATATTGTGAAAGACTGACTATATTTCCCTCCATCCTATCCCACCCCCCACTTGTTCTATTCTCTGTCCCTTTTCAAAAGTGTGTGCTTCTAACTTCCCTTCCCCCCCCAACCTGTCCTCCATCATCACCTTTGTCATCTCCTTCTCCCCTACTCTTTTGTAGGGTGAGACATCCTATTTAGTGTGTATGTCCTCCCTAAGCCAAATTCAATGAGAGTAAGGTTGACTCATTCCCTTTTGTCTTCCTGTTCTTCACCTCCATTGTAACAGTTTTCCTTGCCTCTTCTATATGAGATAGTTTACCCCATTCCGTCTCTCCCCATCTCCTCTCATTATATTCCTCTCTCACCTCTCAATTTCACCTTTTAATGTATACACACACACACACACACACACACATACACACACGTATATGTATATATGTACACACACACACATTTCTATTCCCTTCAACTATTCTCATACTGAGAAAAGTTTCATAAGTTACAATTATTGTTTTTCCATGTAGGAATGTAAATAGTTCAACTTGGAAAAGTTCCCTGTTTACTTTCTCATGCTTCTCTTGCATCTTGTATCTGAATGTCAAATTTTCTATTTAACTCTGGTTTTTTCACCAAGAATGCTTTTCACCAAGTCCTCTTATTTCATTGAATGAACATGTTTTCCCCTGAAACATGATATTCAGTTTTTCTGGGTAGGTGATTCTTGGTTTTAATCCCAGCTCCTTTGATCTCCAGAAGATCATATTCCAAGCCCTTCAGTCCCTCAGTGTAGAAGCTGCTAGATCTTGTTTTATACTGATTGTGTTTCCACAATATTCAAATTGTTTCTTCTTAGCTGCTTGTAATATTTTCTCCTTGATCTGGGAACTCTGGAACCTGGCTATAATATTCTTAGGAGTTTTCTTTTTGGGATGCCCTCTGGTTCTAAAATATCTGGGAAATTTTCCTGGAGAATTTCTTGAAGGATGATCTCTGGGTTCTTTTTTTGATCATGGCTTTCAGGTAGTCCAATAATTTTTAAATTATCTCTCCTGGATCTATTTTTCAGGTCAGCGGTTTTCCCAATGAGATATTTCACATTGCCTTCTATTTTTTCATTTGTTTGGATCGTTTAATAGTTTCTTGATTTCTCATAAAAGTCACTAGCTTCCATTTGCTCCAGTCTAATTCTGAAGGAATGATTCTCTTCAGTGAGCTTTTGAGATTCTTTTTCCATCTGGCAAATTTGGCTTTTTAAGGCATTCTTCTCCTCATTGCCTTTTTGAGCCTCTTTTGCCATTTGAGTTAATCTATTTTTTAAGGTGTTATTTTCTTCAGTCAGGTTGTTGATTCTCATTTCATGATTTTCTTGCATCAATCTCATTTCTCTTCCCAATTTTTCCTCTACTTCTCTTATTTGGTTTTCAGAATCCTTCTTAAGGTCCTCTATGGCCTGTAACTAGTTCATATTTTTCTTGGAAGCTTTTGGTACAGGAGTTCTGACTTCATTGCCTTCCTCCTGTTCCATGCTTTGATTCTTTTTTCCCCAAAATAGGAATCTAAGGTTTGACTACTGTGCTTGCTTTGTTCCTTTGCTTGCTCATGTTGCCACTTAATTACTTGACTTTTAAGCTTTTTTGCCACAGTAGTACTCTGCTTCCAGAGAGGAGAGTTTTGTCCCAAATTGATGGGGTTTTCACAGCTGCCGGAGCTATTAGCTGGGTGCTTTCTTTGAAAAGAAAAGAGCCACTGGCTCTGGCACCTGGTCACATACCCCAGGACCTCCACCCTAGACAGCAATCCAGATCCAATCAGGTTAAAGCAAGAGTGATTACCCCTCAGACTCATTGCTTGGTCCCCCTACAATCTGCAGGCTAGGAGGTCTGAGGCAGCCATGCCGAGGCTGCCATGCCTCAGCCACTTCTCCCTCCAGGGGCAGAGGCTGGACCACACTCCTGGAACTCCTATTCCCAAAGTCCACTGACCTCTCACTTTGTCTTTTGCATTTATGGGTTGATAATTCTGGAAACTGCCACAGCTGCTGGTGATTCACTCTCCCAATGTCCCTCTAGCTGCAGCTGGTCGTGGTCTCCCTGGGGCTAAAACCACAGGCTCACACAGGGCTGGGCTCTGCTCCTGGCGCCAGGCTGCCTTCAGCAGGAGGTTTCTCTCTGTCACTTTGTGGGTTCTGTAGCTCTAAAGTTTTTTTTAGAGTCAGTTTTTATAGGTATTTGAGGTGGTTATGGGGGGAGCCCTTCAAAGCACTTTTATGAAAAACAAAAACAACCCAACAATCTTTCAAATCAAAGATTTCTCCTCTACTAGATTATTCCCTCATTGACTGGACTGGGACATGTTTCAGACCTACTTTATGGAATCTACAGTTTCTACTATTGTACAATCTTTCAATTTCTACTTTTCTTTACCTACCTGATGATTGAGTAAAATATCTCTGGTCAGATGCCTAAGGATTGGACCACAAACCCTTCAAAATCCCTTCAAAAGTCTTTTCCCACTATCTCCTTCCTTGTCTCATAAGAAGAAATGGTCCCTCTTGTCAAGACTCCTTTACATGGACCTTTGCACCATCTACCCTGTCTTTTCCAACTAATTGTCCCTCTGTCATCTCCACTCTCTCACCTTTCTTCCATCTATCTGTAGACTGCTTCTTGGTGCCCAAAATTTGCCCATTTCTCCACCATCTTTAAAAAAACCTCCCCTGAATAGAAAGAGAAATACCATTTAAAGTTACTGTAGAGGGGCGGCTAGGTGGCACAGTGAATAGAGCGCCGGCCCTGGAGTCAGAAGGACCTGAGTTCGGAGCCGGCCTCCGACACTAATCCACACAAACAAAAATCCACACAAACAAAAAACCTAGCCGTGTAACCTTGGGCAAGTTACTTAACCCCAATTGCCCTAAAGGGGCGGCTAGGTGGCGCAGTGAGTAAGAGCACCGGCCTTGGAGTTGGGATGACCCGAGATCAAATCCGGCCTCAGAAAATGAGCACCCACACATAAATAATGACTAGCCGTGTAACCTTGAGCAAGTTACTTAACCCCAATTGCTTAAAAAAAAATATATATATATATATATATATATATATATATGTAAAATAAAGTTACTGTAGACATTATAAAATATTTGGGAATCTACCTGCCAAAACAAACCCAGGTACTATATGAACACAATTACAAAACACTTTTTACACAAATAAAGGCTGATCTAAATGATTGGAAAAACAGTTTTTGGGTACTTTGGTACTCATAGGCTGAGCTAATAAAATAAAAATGACAACTTTACCTAAATCAATTTACTTATTCAGTGCCATACCAATCAAACTACCAAAAAATTATTTTACAGAGCTAGAAAAAATAATAAAATTCATTTGCAAGAACAAAAGGCTCAGAATATCAAAGGAATTAATGAAAAGAAATGCAAGGGAAGGTGGCCTAGCCATACCAGACCTTAAATTGTATTATAAAGCAGCAATAATCAAAACTACTTGGTACTGGCTAAGAAACAGAGTGATCGACCATAGGTTAGGTACGTAAGACGTAATAGTCAATGACTATAGTAATCTACTGTTTAATAAATCCAAAAACTCCAGCTTCTGGGAGGGGAACTCACTATTTGACAAAAACTACTGTGAAAACTGGAAAACAGTATGACAGAAACTAGGCATAGACTGATATCTTACACTGTATACCAAAATAAAGTAAAAATGGGTACACAATTTAGATATAAAGGCTGATACTATAAGCAAACTAGGAGAGCAAGGAATAGTTTACCTGTCAGATTTATGGAGAATGGAAGAATTTATGACCAAATGAGATAGAGAACATTATGAAATGCAAAATGGATAATTTTGATTACATTAAATTGAAAAGGTTTTGTACAAACAAAGCCAGTGCAATCAAGATTAGGAGGGAAGCAGAAAACTGGGAAACAATTTTTACAGCCAGCATCTCTGATAAAGTCCTCATTTCTAAAATTATATATTTTAGAGAACTTAGTCAAATTTATAAGAATGCAAGTCATTCCCTAGTTGATAATTAGTCAAAGGATATGAACAGGCAGTTTTCAGATGAAGAAGCTATCCATAGTCATCTGAAAAAATGCTCTCAATCACTATTGACTAGAGAAATGCAAATCAAAACAATGCTTAGGTACCACATTACACCTATCAGATTAGCTAACATGACAAAACAGGAAAATGATAAATGCTAGAGAAAATATGGGAAAATTGGAACACTAATGCATTGTTGGTGGAGTTGTGAACTGAAACAATCATTCTGGAGAGCAATTTGGAATTATGGCCAAAGGACTATAAAAGCGAGCATATCCTTTGATTCAGCAATACCACTTCAAGTTCTATATCCCCAAAAGATCATACAAATGGGAAAAGGACCCACATGTACAAAAATATTTATAACAGCTCTTTTTGTGGTGGCCAAGAACTGGGAATTGAGGGGATGCCCATCAGTTGGGGAATGGCTGAACAAGTTGTATATGAATGTAGTGGAATACTATTGTTCCATAAAAAATTATGAGCTGGCCAGCTTCAGAAAAACCTAGAAAGACTTACATGAATTGATGCTGAGTGAAGTGAGCAGAACCAGGGAGAACATTATACACAGTAACAGCTGCAGTGTGTAATGGCTGACTTTGATAGACTTAGCTCTTCTCAGCCATACAAGGATCTAAGATAACTCCAAAGAACTCATGATAGAAAATGCTATCCACATCCAGAAAAAGAATTATGGAGTCTGAATGCAGATGGAAGCATATTATTTGCTTTCTTTCTTTTTTTTCCTTCTTGTGGTTTCTCTCATTGGTTCTAATTCTTCTTTATAACATGACTAATGCAAAAATAGGGTTAATATGAATGTATGTGGAGAGCCTATATTAAATTACATGCCATGTGGGGCGGGAAGAAGGGGGAGAAAATTTGGAACTCAAAAGTCTTATGGAAGTAAGTGATGAAAATGAAAAATAAATAAATCTAAAAAAAATTTTAAAGCCTCCCTTGATCCACAATTCATGCTAGTTATAACCTTATATTTCTTCTGACTCTCATGACAGATTCCTTGAGAAGGCTGTCTAAAGCCAATCTTTCCATTTCCCCACCTCTCATTCAATTTTAAACCCTCTGCAGTCCAACTTCCAGACCTCATTATTCCACTGAAACTGCAAAATTACTAATGATCTATTAATTGTCAAGTCCTTTTCTTAATCCTTATCCTCGAACTTCCTGTAGCTTTGAACACTTGATCACTCCTCTCCTAAATATTGTCTCCTCTCTAGGTTTTTGTGACATTCTTCTTTTCTGGTTTTCCAACCTTTCTGATCACTCCATAGTCTCCTTTGCTGTATTTTTCTCCAGCTTATGTCCAATAACTGTGGGTCTACGCTAAGACTCTGTCCTGGGCCCTCTTTTTTTCCCTTTCTATATTATGTGGCTTAATATTCTCATCATCTCCCATGGTTTCAATGATCTCTGTACAAATTATTCTCAGATCTATTTCTTTTGGCCTAACTTCTTACAACATTATTCTGTGGTGGATCAGTAGGGCCATATTTCTCCCTCCCCAAGTGACAT
Organism: Gymnobelideus leadbeateri; assembly: GCA_011680675.1. Lineage (NCBI taxonomy): Eukaryota > Metazoa > Chordata > Mammalia > Diprotodontia > Petauridae > Gymnobelideus > Gymnobelideus leadbeateri. The sequence continues at coordinate 168,954 of WOXC01003029.1, forward strand.
TATTGGGAAACTGACATAAAGGAAGAGAAATTGTCAGTATCCACTCCTTTGCTGGGTATATCCCAAATGCTAATCTTGAATCTTCAACTGCCTATTAGCTATCTTGAACTGGACCTCATAGACATCTCAAACTCATTATGTCCAAAATTGAACTCATCATTTCCCCAGAAATCCTATGCTCTTCCAAACTTTCCTATTAGTGTCAAGAGTACCGCTATCCTCCCAGTCACTCAGACTCAAAACCTAGGGGACATCCTCAAATTCTCACTTCCCATATTTAGTCTGTTGCCAAGTCCTACTGATTCTCCCTTCATATCTCTCATATGTATGTATACATGCTTGTCCTCATTATCTCAACTCTACTGCAATAGCTTTCTGGTTAGTCTCCTTGCCTCAAATGTCTTCCCATTCCAGTCCATCATTTTCTCAGTTGTCAAATTGATCTTCCTGACCTAAACCCTATTTCTGACCATGTTATCTCTTCTCTTCACTCCCACCCCCACCCATCCCTAGTTCAATAAACTCCACTGTTTGCTTCCAAGACCAAATAAAATCCTGCTTAGCATTTAAAACCCATTGCAACCTGCCCCTTGTTACCTTTCCAGGCTTCTTACATTCCATGAATGCTATGAGCCAATGGCCCTGGCCTTCTTGCCATTCCTCACATACAATACTCCCAACTCCCAATATTTTCTGACTTTGTTTCCAATTCTGTTTTATTGGCTGCCCCTCATGTTTGGGATACTCTCTCCTCATCACCTCCTAGCTTCCTCCATATCTCAGCTAAAATTCTACCCTCTGTAAGGCAAGAAGTCTTTCTTATCCCATCCCCTATTTCTTCTCTCGCTCCTTTCTTCCCTCCATACCCCCCTAGTGCCTTCATTCTGAGATTATGTGCCTTTTACCCTGTATATATCTCGTATAGTGCACTGTATGTATATAAACACTGTATGTATCTTATAAGTATTGGCATGTTGACTTCTCAATTAAAATGTGATATTTGAGGGCAAGGACCATGCATTTGCATTTCTTTATAATTCCCAATACTTCACACAAGATCTTAATAAATGCTTATTGATTTGTTGCCTCCTTGGGTCCCTCACTTTTGCAGAGTGGATACTGGCACTTTCTGTTCCTTTATGTCAGTTTCCCAATATGTCACTTGGGGAGGGGGAATATAGCTCCATTAATTCACCATAGAAGGGTGTAAGAAGTTACTATCAACAATGGCTAGAAAATCCTTTACAAATATAAAGTTCCATGAGAGCATTAAGTAATGAGTTTAGTGGAGAGACTTCCAAATTTAAATGAAATGAATTCTACATAAAGAAAACAAGACACCCTTGAGGATACAGATGGGAAAACCCCACCCCAAACTTTAATATCCCCACTTTAGTGGAAAATCTGTAGGTCATATGCAAGTGAAGCCATTAGAATGAGAGAGACAACAGGCAGATGTTTATCTCTAGCTAGCGTGCCTGGAGAAAAAGCTCATTTAAATAATTCCTTTAAGATTTTTGTCTCTAAATAACTTTCCTTATGTGAAAAACAATAGGAATGGCATGAGCCAAACTCCTGGTGCCTGTCCTTTACAAAGCAATTATTCTTTTGTTTGCCCAGTTCTCTCCATGAAGAAGAAACCTTACTCTTCTATTTTGTTATTCTTGTCTCATACAGCACTTGCCTGAGCTCTTGTCTCTATCCCATAGTCTGCTTTCCTCAGATCACCTTCACCATCTTCCCATCACCTTTCAGAGAAAAGGAAATTATTTAACCTTTACATCCCCTTTCTAGTCAAGTGATGACAAAATACTGTTATTTTTGTAGAGCAAAATATGTTTTGTGTTTGTTGGCATCTTAAAATGGGCGTCATTCTATGAACTCTGGGTTCACAGGGTCATACATTTAGAGCTAAAAGGATTTTAGAGGTAATTTTTTCCAGCCCTCTCATTGTGTTGATGAGGAAATGGGCCCATTGAGGTGAAGTGACTTGCCTGAGGTCACATAGTAGGTAGCAGAACCAGGATTTAAACTAAGTTTTCTGGCTCCAAACCTAGCATGTTTCCCACTCTACTATGCTGCCTATGTTTATGAGTATATAGATATTAAAAGGTAGCAGGACAAAGGGAATAGGCAAGTAACCTATAAACCAAGGAGGCCTGGATTCAAGACTCTTCTGACACATAGTGGCTTTGTCACTGAACAATTCATTTCACCTTCTAATGGTCTAGGCTTCTAAGACTATAAGTTGCATAGAAGAGGCTGACTTGTGTTGGCACAGTTTCTCCATTTAGGGAGATCTTAATCAGTGAAATCACAGGTCCAATCCTTGGAGTGCTGGTTTCCTGGTTGTCCTTTTTTTAAAAATAGATTTTTATTTTGTTAAATATTTCCGAATTACATGTATTTTTCCTTAGCATTCATGTTTGAAAATTTTGAGTTCTAGATTCTCTTCTTTCTTCCTACCCCTCTCCCTTCCTTGAGAAGGCGAGCTATTTTAAATCAATTATACATGTGAAGTCATGCAAAACATTTCCACATTAGCCTTGTTGCAAAAGAAGACAGACTAAAAAAAATCCCAAGAAAAAGTTTTTTAAAAGTATGTTTCAATCTGCGTTCAGTTCATTAATTCTCTCTCTGAAGGTCTTTTGGAATTGTCTTGATCACAGTTGGTCCTCCTTTTTGCTCTTTTTAATGCACAGTGTTCTTCTGGTTCTGCTCACTTCACTTTGCATGAATTCATATAACTGAGTAACTCATCTTAGTTGTTCCTCAGTTGTTCCCACATGGGTAGAGTCAAGGTACCAGGGTACAGAACAAGATGAGGCTCAGAGCTATGTAATAGTTGCCTCTGCCAGCCATTCCCAGGGCTGGAAGCTGCATCCATTGTCACTGTACTCCATTTGTCTTAAAGTGTCTTCCCTACCACTTTCACAGTTGAAGCCATTCCACTCCAACTGGGCCTCTATCACTGACCCTATTTCCTTTACACACCCTTCTCCAGAGTTTATACTCTCCTCTCAAATTTGTGGTCTTTTCTTTGTATGCCTTTTGGTTTTCCTTGGATATTTCCTCCCCTTTCCTTCTTTGTGGGGCACCTGAAACCCCTTTCCTCAAACCTATTTAGCTTTTGGGAAAACTCTTCTGTTTATGAATTTTGAAGACTTAAAAGAGGTACAGCTGTAAATGGAATCTGTCAAGTGCCTTTTTTACATGCATGAATAGAGAGAAATTATCCTCCCTTTTTACTTTGCAGAGAAGCAAGAAAACCTGCAAAAATGACTTCTAAACCAAGAGGCAGCAGGACAGAGGGCCCCCCCATCTTCCATGTGCAAACTAATCAGACTCTGGAACACTACTGGGAAATTTGATCACATGGTACCAAAGCCCACTATTCTCTTAAACCTGCTGTCCCAGACAAAGCAGACCTGAGGTGTTGACTTTGGCAGCAAAGGGCTGGACAGCGGCCTGCCTGTACAGTGAATGTAATTAAGGTCTGAGTGTTGAGGTAGGGTACTGCTTACTTCTCTAGGACTATCACTACAATCAAATGAGCTTGTCCTTTAGTCGAAATAACTAAGGGGGCAGAGAATAGATAAGGTCATGCCAAGTCTAACGGACCCCACAGCTAGTGCCGAGTCAGCTTTGTGAAGTGATCAGCAAAGAACTGTACAATGCAATGAGACCAGTTGTTCGTGACCAGACTGGATGAGAAACACACAACTTCACTCCATTTTCTCTTGATGTTAATCAGAAACAGGCAGGCAAGGAGTCTCTGGTCATCTTCTTGGAAAAGGATGCAGCTGATTTATATTTCTAAGTTTGGACCCAAACTAGAGTCAGATCCTCAAGTCTCTGAGCTTAATTTCAGCTAAATGTGACCTGGGTCAGTATGTGGCCACAGAAAAACAAGGCTTTAGTTTCTTCCTCAAGGCATCCAGTTCACCCCGGGAACTTCATTACTGAAAGGGATTCCTTTATTTTAAGTCATCCCACAAAGGGGACCTGAATTATCCAGGGAATCATAAGATGTTAGGACTTGGAAAGAACGTTGGAAATGGTAAAGTCCAATTTTTTAAAGAGATGAAAAGGAGTGATGTCCTAAGAGGCTAAGTGACTTACCCATGGTCATATAATTAAGGCCTGGGATTTGGATATCCCAGTCAGAGGAGTATTAAGATGGTATTCTGGCCGTCTCAAGTGTGCAGCTCTGGAGATCTCTGGAGTTGGAAGCATAGTCAAGGAATTGTGAAAAGGCTTTTTGGGGTTGAGTTTCATTCAGGGGTAATCTGATGAGCTAGGTCTCTAAGGTTGATGCATTATGGGAAAGGGACAAAAAAATTCTAGCTTGTACAAGGATACCAAGAAGCCAGACCAGAGTCCAGTCAGATTTGGCATTTGAAAGAGATGGACATTTTACTATTAGAAGTCACTGTATTTCTTTTCTTGCCTTAGGATTATTGTCACAGCATTTCAGAGTTCTAGCTGAATCCATATCCTTCCTTATGTCTCAACCCCAACCTCTGTCATCATCTTAAGAATCTGCTTTGTTTCAGGACTCTTGCATTTTTGTTTATATCGAATAATGAGGGGATACCAAGTGAGCGAACTGCCCCCCCAGGTAAATGTAAAAGGCCATATAAGTCTCTGTATCATGGAACTGGACAGTCAATCAGTAAAAAAGTGCACATAGCAATGCGCCAGGCTAAGTGCTGGGGAAACATGCAAAGAGAGATAAAGATGCTTCCCATTCTCAGGGAGCTCACAGCCTAATGGGGACATGATAGGAAAACAACTGTACAAACAAACTATACAGAATAAATTGGAAATAAGCAAGAGAGGCTTCAATTTGAGAGATTAATGCTCAGAGTGAATAGCAAAAAAGGGTTGATGAGGTGTTTAACATGAGTTAACTAGCAGCTAAGGACAAACTGAAACAGATGGAGCTGGCCAGAAGCAATCAAAATCGTTTGGAACTGCCAATAGGTTGAAGGATATCATGCCTAAATTTAAAGAAGGAATTGATAATAGTCAAATTAGTGGTAAGGTACTTTAATTGGCATTTACTTTTTAAAATTTCTTTTAACACTTGCTTTATGTGGTATATTTCTGATTTATGAAAAGAAAGTGAAACTAATTTGCTTATGTCTTCCATTCTTTGAAGGGCTTTCAAGTAGAATTAAGCTTTTTCTGCTTGACCCCAGAGGGCAGAATGAGAATTAATGAACAGACAGACATTGCAGGAGGACATATTTTAGCTCAAAATTTCTTAACAATTAGAGAAGTAAGAAGAAGAAAAAAAGGGAAATGGACTGCCTCTGGAAGTTATAGATATTCCTTCATTAAAAGTTTTCCAGCTGTGGCAGCTAGGTGGTGCAATGAATAGAACACTGGCCCTGGAGTCAAGAGGACCTGGGTTCAAATACAGCCTCAGACACTTAACACTTACTAGCCGTGTGACCATGGGCAAGTCACTTAACTTATCCAATTGCCTTGCCTTCCCCCCTCCAAAAAGCAAAAAAAAAAAACACCAAAATTTTCCAGTGGAGGTTTGATGATTACTTGTCAGGGATTTGTAAATTGGGGTTCATAAACATGAAGTATGGGTTGTTCTTAAGCAGAAATTCCCAAACTTATTTGGCATATTGCCCCCTTTTTAAAAAATTACTCGGGGCAGCTAGGTGGCGCAGTGAGTAGAGAGCTGGCCCTGGAGTCTAAAGGACCTGAGTTCGGATCCGGCCTCAGACACTTAACGCACATACAAACAAAAACCTAGGTGTGTGACCTTGGGCAAGTTACTTGACCCCAATTGCCCTCCAAAAAGCCAAAAAAAAAAAATTACTCAATGACCTCTGAAAATCTTTCTTTAACCCTTTAATAGGTTTTTTAAAAAAAATTTACATCATTTCAAGAAAACATAAATTTTTTTAAATGACACATCTTCAATTTAATAATTTATTGTAAATTTGTGGGTTTTTCCCTTGCATTGAAATTTTGATGGTGTAATATTGCATCAGGTAACCATAAAGTATCATATTGTAAACAAGTCATTACACACACATTCCTAGTGATGCATGCTGGACTTCCCAACAGTGTGCCATATGTTCACCTGCCGATACTGGCTTGTTAAGACCTGTCAGTGGACTTAACCACTGATGGGTTATAGCTTGCATTTGTATGTATATTTGGAAGATCATGTAATCATTGCAACTTTAACTCTGTTACACAACAGATGACACATGTACAGATGGTTTTTCAACATTTTTCTTCTCTTCTTTTCTTATGCTTCTACCACCCCCTTATTTTTATTTGCGATCCTAATTGCACTGGAAGCTACTACCACCCCCCCCCCATCATTCATTCCAATTCCCCTGAGGGTGGTATCATCCACTTTGGGAACCTGTGGTCTAGAACAAAGATTCTATGGGCGCCTTTTCAAAATGATGAGTTAAAGGAATTTCTAAGTTTCAGTTAGAGGTTAGTTAAAATGAAGATGTCATCTTTTCCCCCTCCAATCAAGTCCATAGATTCCCTGAAATCTGTTCATTGACCCCTTAGGGGTCACAAAGCCTACAGAGACTAGCAAGTATGACATAGGAAGAAGAATATCAATGAAGAGGACAAATCATTCACAGGACACACTATCCGTTAAGAGAGGGACACCAATAAAATCCATGGTCTTAGACTTCTATACAAAGTATGAACAATGAAGAACTAGAAAACTAATTTTTTCCCCAAAAGAAGTTAGGGTCAGTAGGGATGGAAACCTCTCAAGAACAAGAATCTGAAGACACAAATAAATGATTCATAGGTTGAAGGAAGAACTAACAAAAAATGACAATGTGGATGCACAGGGAACTCATCAACCAATTTAGATTGTTAAAAGATTGTCATAGGATGAAAATGAAGGCAGGTAAGTGAAGATGAACACAAGAGTAGCATGGCTGAGTAATAATGCCAGGAATTCTATAACTAATAATGAGCTGAATAATGAATGACTGCCTACCAAACTATCATGGGACCAAATGGAAGATTAAAGGAGGGATAGGGATAAGGCCATTGTTTAGGTTGGGCAGGTCAATGATAATGGAGAGAGGGCAGAACTATTCAACTTATTTTGCTTATTTTTTTTCTATTAACAAGAATGATCTTAACTGGAAAGAATAGAAAATAAATAATGGGAGTTAATTCTCTATTACATGTAAGTTCAGTGAGTTTCCTTCAAGAATTCAAATCAATAAACCTAGAAGAAGTAGCAGAGTGCTGAAAGACCTGGTGGATGTGATTGCTGACCTCTTATCACTGATTCTTTGAAAAATTAGGGCAAATGGGAGAGGTCCTGCAGAACTAAAGACAATCAAAAATCCTGATTTTTTTTTTTTAAGGAAGAGAGTGGATTCTTTAAACTATAAGAGCTTGACTTCATTTTTTTCTTTGGTCAAAATCCTACATCATAAAATGAAAAAGATGAGTTGTTAGCATTTAGAAAAAGAATGACTGCTTAGACTAGTGTAGTTTCATTGAGAATAGGTCATGTGAGATGAATCTCTTTTTTTGACAGTTACATAAGACTGGAGGATCAGAATTTCACATACTCATACTTTAGCAAGGCATTTTATAATATTTCCCAGGGTATCTGAGATGTGGGCTGGATAATAGATGATAGTACAATTAAATGAATTTGGAACTAGCTCAATATCCAGACTAAAAGAGTGAATATAAATGGATGAATATCAACCTGGACTAATGGAATTCAGGCCACTAATGGAATGGTCCAGTGATCTGTCCTTGATCCTATGATATTCAGTATTTTTATTCATGATTTGGATGAAGGGGTAGATGGCATGCTCATCAGATTTGTAGCTAAGATGAAGCTAGATTGATCATCTAACACACTGAATGAAAGAATCAGGATTCAAAAGGATTTTGAGCTCTTTTAGTTCTGGCTCCATCAGGAGTAGCAGTAGCCACTGCCAAGAAGTTTATCTCCAGGAAGATCCAAATTGCCATCTGTGAACTCATTTTTAAGAAGGAAGTAATGTTAACCAAGAAAGATGTCCATATGCCAAAGTACCCTGAGCAGTCAGACAAGAATGTGTCCAACCTCCATGTCATGAAGCACATACAGTCTCTGAAGTGTTGTTGTTGGTATATGAAAGAGAAATTTGCATGGATACATTTCTCTTGGTACCTTACCAGTGAGGTTATTTGGTACCTCTGGGATTGCCTTCATCTGCCCTTTTGAAATTGTGCCTGCCATGATTCCCAGTTGTCCTAAGGCAGAATTCCAAGTTAGAAGTGGATTTGGTCATGGATCTGGTCAAACTCCAATAAAAACTGCAGTTTTTAAAAAATATTGAATAAAAACTTTTTTTTGAGGTGGAGAACCCTGATGGGCTAGAGTAGTGGGATGTAAGTAAGATCCAGTAAGATTCATCTAGCAAGATGAAATTTAATGTAAAGTCCTAAATGGATTCAGAAAACTAATTGCACAAGTACAGAATGGGGAGGGCGTACAGATGGCACTTTGTGAGAAAGACCTATACAGGTGGAGTTTAATGTATTGCAAGCTCAAGAGGAATCAACACTATGACAGTGGCAGAGTAATAGAAAACCTCAACTCAATCTTAGACTGCATTCAGAGAGGCATGGTGTCCAGGACAAAGAGAATACTTTGCCCGGGTTTCACTACATCTGAAATAATGAGTTCAGTGCTAGGCATGATACTTTAGCAAAAGCACTGATGAGCCAGTAGAGGAGGGTGATCAGAATGGTGGAGGGTTTCCAGATCATGCAATAGGAAGATCGGTGTAGGAATTAACGTTGGTTAGCCTTGAGGAGAGATTTTTGGTGGAGACTTAACAGTCTTCAAGCATTTGAGGGGATGCCCTATGGAAGAGAGAATAGATATAATAAAGAGCAGCCAAAATTGCAAAGAGGCATATTTCAGCCTGGTGTAAAGAAAAGCTTCCTAACAATAAGAATGGTCCAAAAGTGCAGTGGGCTGCCTTAGAAGGTGGTGGTTTCCCCATTTTTGGAGGTTTTTAGGAAGAGATTGGATTGACTTCTTGTCAGAGAGAGAGAGGAAGAGTTGTGTGTGACTTTTTGTTTGCAGATGATTGTGCATTCAATGCAGCCTCTGAGGCTGAGATGCAACTAAACATGGATCGATTTTCTGTTGCTTGTGCTTATTTTGGCCTAACAACACCAAGAAAACACATGTGCCAGCCAGCACCATACCATCTATACATGGAACCATTGGTTACAGCAAATGGAGAAATACTGAATGCTGTGGATAAGTTCACTTACCTTGGCAGTATACTTTCCAAGAGTGTACACATTGGTAATGATGTTGAGGCATGTATTACCAGAGTTAGCTCAGTATTTGGGAGGCTCCTTAGGAAAGTGTGGGAGATAAGAGGTATTAGACTGCCTACCAAACTGAAGGTCTACAGAGATGTTGTGCTGACCTTATTGTTGCATGTCTTGTGAAACCTGGACAGTACCAGCTCCTTGCCAGGAAACTGAATTGTTTCCATTTGAATTGTCTCAGGAAGATTCTGAAGATCACCTGGCAGGATAATGTACCAGACACTGAGTTCCTTTCCCAACCTGAACTGCTGGCTCTACTACATAAAGCACAACTCTAATGGTCTGGCCACATTTTTCAAATGCCAAAGGTATGTTTGTCTAAAAGACTATTTTATGGAGAACTCACACAAGGCAAGTACTTACATGGAGGTCAGAAGAAGCAATACAAGGACACTCTCAAGTTCTCTCTGAAGAACTTTAGAATGAATTACATGTCATGGGAGACCCTGGCCAAGGCCTACCCAGCCTGGCATGCCCATATCAAAGAAGGTGCTGTCCTCTGTGAACAAAACAGCATCACAGAAGCTCAAAGGAAACATGAGCTGTGCAAATTTAGAGACATCTTCACTCCAAATGTTCGAGTGAACTATTTGTGCCTTACCTGTGGTAAGAGCCTTCCAGACTGTTATTGATCTAATCAGTCACAGTGGGACATACTATTCTGAACTCCATATAGTGATGTCATTTTGGTCCTCTTTGAAAACAAAAGAGATTCCTGTTCAGGCATGGGTTGAATGAAATGCTTTCAAAGTCTCTTCCAATGCCGAGATTCTGTGGTTCTCTGACTACTAATTTTGCAGCTATTGACTGGATTGTAAAGACAGAATACCTGAGAGGAAATAAATAAAACCTTTGTAGTTTTCATTTTATGCCCATAATGCTCCTTCAGTCCACCATCCCTGAACTTTGCTATCTGCTCAACCCTGGGCCTCCATCCTCAGAGTTCTAAAACCATGGTACCCCTCTCCTACAGCCCACCTTCTTCCACTGTACCCTTTCCTTTGGCCTTCTGTGGTGTGGAGAATTGGGAACTAGTATGTGCCTTGGGAGAACAGGTCAATTTCTTTAGAAGATAAATCATTTCAATTTTTATTGGAATTTTTAAAAAAGCAATTGGGGCTTAGTAACTTGCTCAAGGTTACACGGCTAGTCATTATTTATGTGTGGGTGCTCATTTTCTGAGGCCGGATTCGATCTCAGGTCATTCCAACTCCGAGGCAGGTGCTCTTACTCACTGCGCCACCTAGCTGCCCCTGAAATTTTTTTAATTAAAAAAATTTAAATCTCTTATTTTTTTATAAGATGGGCAGGTTTTAAATTTTTTAATCTTTTGTTTTTATATCACTTTTGTTACCAAATATAACCTTCCTCCTCCTCCTCAAGCCATCCTGTGTAACAGAAAATAGTTCATAAAACTGATTAATGCATCAACTACATCTCATAGTATCTGCAGCATTTCAAACCCCTAGTCCCCACTTCTTTAACGAAGTGAGATGAGCATATTTTCTCATTTTTACTTTGAGGAGAAGTTTGACCATTATAATTACGTATTATTCAGTTTTGTTTCTTTAGTTCTATCCATTTAAATTTTTGTAGTCATGTATATTGTTTTCCTGGTTCTGCTACTTTCATTCAGCATCAGTTCATATGGATCTTCCCACACTACTTTGAGTTCTTCATATGCACTAATTTTTTTTATTATAAACATCAAGAAACATAAGTGTTTGAATATGCACAGAAAAAAAAAACAAAAGCAAAAAAGGGGATTATATTTGAAACTGAACTTAGTTGTGTACAGTTTCTTTTTCTTTCCAATGTGTAGTTTGACCTTTTTATGTAATTCAAATTTTATTTGGTATGTCCAATACTTTGCTTGCATGTTTTTGTCCCTTTCTGAACTTTCTTCTGCTAATTTTTAAACTAAGTTCTTTTCTTTGTTTTCTTCCTTGGTTTTTAGTATCCTTATCACCCCTCTTGAAATCTTCCCTGTTCTGCTCTATAAAAAAATAAATCAGGAGGTGGCTAGGTGGCACAGTGAATAGAGCACCAGCCCTGGAGTCAGGAGGACCTGAATTCAAATCCAGACTCAGACACTTAACACTTACTAGCTGTGTGACCTTGGGCAAGTCATTTAACCCCACTGGCCCTGCCTTCCCCCCACCCAAAAGCTAAATAAATAAATAAATCAGTTGGAATAAATTTGTTAAATACCTAGTGTATGTGAGGCACTGTGCTACGGTACTATGGATACGAAGAAAGGCAAAAAGATAGTCTCTGCCCTTAAGGAGTTTATAATCTAAGGAGAGCCAGCATGCAAACAAGTTAGATACAGAATAAATAAGAGATAACCAGTGAAGGAAAGGCTTTAGAATTAAGAGACACTGATTGTGGCTGGTGGAGATGAGGAAGGAGAACATTCTGGGCATAGGGGACAACCAGAGAATTTGCCTTGGAGTTGAGAGATGGAGTGTCACATTGCAAGAACAGCCAGGAGGCCAGTGTGACTGGATCAAATGGTAGGAGATAGAGTGGGGAGGAGGATGGTGTAAGGTGTAAGAAAACTGCAAAGATAGTGGGTGGGGAATAAAGGACTTTGAACACCAAACAGAGAATATGAAGTCATGCAAAAGAAGTCCACACATTGTAACCAAAAAACAAAACCTCTCATTCAGCAGTCATCAACTCTAAAATGAGGAGGGAATCGTGATTCACCATCACTCTTCGTAGAATTGGTTGGTTATTGCATTGATTATAGGTCTTAAGTATTTCACAATTGTTTTTCTTTATAATGATACAATCATTCTATAAATTCTTCTCATGATCTGCATCACTTCATTTTGCATTGATTCATACAAATTTTCCAGGTGTCTCTGAATCAGTGACTTACACCATTTCTTTTGGCACAGTAATATTTCATTTCTTTGTTCATCCATTTCACAATTGATGGGCATGCCCAGTTTTTTGCTCCAACGAGAAATCCTGATACATTAAAAAAAAGTCCCAATACAAATATTTTTGTGCATATACATCCTTTTTCTTCTTTAAAAAAAATCTCTTTGGGGTATGTGCCTAATAATAATAATATCCTTGGGGTAAAGGGTATGCCCAGTTTAGTGACTTTTTGATTATAGAACCAAGGTTGCTTTGCACAACAGTCAGACCTTTTTACAGCTCCACCAACAATGTAATAGTGTGCTTTGTCCTTTTACAGCTCTTCAACAATTATCGCTACCCTTATCATTTTTGCCAATCTAATAGATGGGAGGTGGAAACTTAGAGTTGTTTTAATTTCTGATTTTTAAAAATTAATTAATATGGTTGTTGATAGCTTATCTTTTAAAAATTGCCTGTCCTTATCCTTTGACTTTTTATCTTGTAGAATGATTCTTGTTCTTATATATTTGAAACAATTCTATATATATCTTGGATAATAAGCCTTTATTAGAGAAATTTATTGCAAAGATTTTTTCCATTGCTGTTTCCCTCCTATTAATTTTTCTATTGATTTTTTAAAAATACAGAGTCTTTTTGATTTTATTAAAACTGTCCATCTTACATTTCTTGTGATTTTTTTTATCCTTTGCTTAATCAAAATACTATTCACCTATCTGCAATTGTGAAAGGTATTTCTTTCTATAGTCCTTTCATTTGTTTATGATATGACTTTCAGGTCTTGGTCTTACATCTGTTTCCCTATTTTGGAATATGACTTAACCCTAATTATGGCCAGACTGTTTTCTTCTCTCAACCTTTTTGGTCAAGTTTTACTACAGTAGCTATAATCCTTGGGATTATCAAACACTACTATATTCAATTGCTTTTGGTTCTTGTGAATGAAATCTGTTCCAGTAATAAACTTATAGCACATTTTGAGATCTAGGCTGCCTTCCTTCTCATTTTTTTATTATTCCTTTTGAGATTCTTGATCTTTTGTTCATCAGTGAATTTTGCTATTATTTTTCTAGTTCTAAAACATTACCCTTTGGGGCAATTGGATGTGCAGTACATAGAGCACCAAGTCTGAAGTCAGGAAGATTCATCTTTGTGACTTCAAATTCAGCCTCAGACACTTACTAGCTAAGTGATCTTGGGCAAGTCACTTAACCCTTGCTTGTCTCAGTTCTTATCTGTAAAATGATCTGGAGAATGAAATGGCAAACCACTCCTTTGTCAAGACAGCCCCAAAGGGGGGACATGATTGAAACAACTGAAAAACAACAACAAAAGTTACCACTTAGAACTTTGGTATGGTAATGAATCCATAAACTAATTTAGGTGTTTAGGTAACTTAAAATTTATCATTTTTATTATATTTTCATGGTCTAACCACAAGCAAGTTTAATATTTAGAATTATTTAGTTCAGTCTTCTTACCTATGAAGATTTTTTTTTAATTTTAACAAATGCATTATTAACTTCTGGTTTACATCATTCATTTCCACCAGAATTTGAGTTACAATTTTTCCTCATTTTTTCCCTACCCATCACCCCAGAATAGCAGTCCCACTAGATATCCCCTCATCCAATTTGCTCTCTCCCGTTTCTTCTCCCATATCCCCTTCGACTTTGCCATTAGGGCAAGGTGAATCTCTGTGCCCCAATGCCTGCACATCTTATCTCCCAATTACATGCAAAATAGTATTAATAATAGTATTTATATACATTTGAAACATTTAATTTTAAAACTTTGAATTTCAGATCCATTCCCTTCCTCCCTTGTCACCCACTCCCTCTGGGAAGATAAGCAATTCAGTATGTGTTGTACATGTCTAGCTATGCAAAACATTATCATAGTAGATATATTGTACAAGGCTGCTTATATTTCCCTCCCGCCCATCCCCCCCCCCACCTGGTCCATTCCCTACTTTGATCCTGTCCCTCTTTGATAGTGGGTACTTCCAACCTCCCCTCCCCTCAGAATGCCCTCCCCTCCATCATCCCCCCTCTCATCCTCCTTCCCCCTACTCTTCTGCAGGGTGAGATATCCCATTTAGTATGTATGTGATTCTCTCCTTGAGCCAAATTCAGTGAGAATATGCTTTTGCCTTTTTGCCTTCCTGTTCTTCCCCCCCCCCTGCAACTACTTCCCCTTGCCTCTTCCACATGGTATAGTTCACCCTACCCTGTCTCTCCCCATCTCCTCTTGCCACTTTCCTCTCTCACCTCTTAACTTCACCCCTTAAGTATCATCCCTTCCCACCAAATTCAACCTATGCCCTCTATCCATGTATACCTGTAAACATATATACACACATTCACATATGTATTCATATGCCCATATACCCTCTATGAAGATTTTTTAAGACAGTATTCATATAATTTCTGTCCTTGTTTTGGTAACTCAACTCCCAATTATTTTATATATTCCCTAGTTATTTTGAAAGAAAAATGATAATTGAAGTAACTATAGGAAAGCACACCAAGGGCACTGTTATAGAAGTGTGAATTAGTCCAACAATTCTGGAAAACCATCTGGAACTGTCTTAAAAAGGGAACTAACTGGTGAATATCTAGCCTATCATTTTATCTCTAAAGAGATCAAAGAAAAAGGAAAAAGAGCCATATTTTTAGCAGCCTTTTGTTATTGATGATGTAACAAAGAATTAGAATCAAAAGGAGTGCTCATCAAATGACAAATAGTTGAACCAAATTATGGCATATAAATTTAATGGAAGATTATTGAATTGTAAGAAAAAATTGAAGGGATGGATTCAGGGAAACTTGGGAAATCTTGTATGAACTGATACAGTTAGAAGTGGGTAGAGCAAAGAGAATAATTTAAAAAGTAACAACACTATAAATAAAAACTACTGGGAAAGACTTAAGAATTCCAATCAATGCAAAGACCAACTATGGCTCTAGAAAACTACTGATAAAGCATGCTATGCATCTCCTGAACAACGAATGATGTATGCAATTCGAAGAATGAGATACATATTTTTGGTCAAGACAAATCAATGGACTTATTTTTCTCATTTGTTATAATAATTATGTTTTTCTTTTTTAACGGGGATGGGTTTATGGAAAGAGAGTAGATTTAGTAGTAATCTTTCAAAAAATAGAAGGGAAACAAAAGGTGGTCACTGAAACAATTTTTTTTTAACACACAAATGAATAGGGAAGTTCAGAGGCAAACACAGAACATCTGAAAATAACATGCTGAATTATGTACTTAAAAAAAATCAAACTGTAAATAATAAAGGTTTCACATGTAATCCTCATTTTCTGTTCTACTTTGTAAATATGTATGTCTTCTTTTGGGGGGAAGTGTTTTTTAAATTTAGAATAAAAAATAAAATTCAAAAAGACAAAAAGCGAAATAGATAAATCATTAATTTGATTTTTAAAAAGAGTGAAACCAAATTGTCAATATAAAAATATGAAAAAAGAATTAATAAAAACTGAGGAAATGAAGGAGGAAATTTTTGCCTAGTCACTTGTCAATATAGCTAGTAAGTGCATTAGTATTTTTAAAAAATATAAAATATGCAGATTAATAGAACAAGAAATAAGGAATTTTAATTGTCAATCTTGAAAAATGAATAAGGCATAAAGGAGCTGGTTAAAAAACAAAAGCAAAATTTCAGTACCAAGTGGATTCCAAGTGATTTATAGCAAACATCCAAAAAAAGGAGTATTCAAATGTCACATAAATTTTTTGCATAAGTAGTGAAAGAAAAGATCGTACAAAATTCCCTCTATGAAACAAACCTGCTTCTAATACTTAAATCGGGAGACAAAACAAAGAAAGAAAATAGTAAAGCAATCTCTCTAATGAATATTGATGCAATGAATGTTGATTATTTTTTATCCTTCATTAAGAGGTCTTATTTCAACGATAAAACCAGATACACACTTCAAAGTAGATTTGTTGCATATCGAATAAAATATCCACAAAGTGGTTACAACAACATACTAAAAAGATTATACACTGATCAGGTCGAATTTATTCCAGGATTGGATGGTTGATTCAATATTAGAAAAACTATAAACATAATATACCCTATTAATAACAAAAAAGTCACATGATTAAATCAATAGATACAGCAAAGGCTTTTGACAAAATATAACACTGCTTTTGTTTAAAAAAAAACATGGGAATCAATGAACCATTCTCTAATATGGTAAATAGTATCTATCTACAGCTAAGAGCTAGTATTATATATAATAGAGAAATGTCAGGGACTTTTCCAATAAAATGGTGGTAAAGCAAAGATTCCTATTGCCACCACTATTTGCTCTAGTTCTAGAAGTATACTCTGGGGGCAGCTATGTGGCACAGTGGATAGACCAGCAGCCCTGGAGGCAGGAGGGCCTGAGTTCAAATCCAGCCTCAGACACTTAACACTTATTAGCTGTGTGACCTTGGGCAAGTCACTTGACCCCAATTGCCCTTCTCTCCCCCCTCCAAAAAGACAAAAAAAAAAATTGAAGTGTTCTCTGCCAATCATCTTTATCCCCTTTCCCTACTCGCCCATTAGCATCTATATCCTTGCATCTTCCAGTTCCTACTAATAGATGATGTTTTGCCTTATCCTGCTTAAAGTCTGTTTCCATGCCACCTCCTCCCCATACACTGTGACCAACATCTTAATCTTCTTTCCCCTCCCCTTACCACATGCCTTAGTAGGACTATACTATTAGATGCCTGGTTTTGATTGATAACATAAACTTTTGCCTTATCTTTCCTCCTCGTCTGTAAAATGATCTAGAGAAGGAAATGGTCAATCACTCCAGTATCTTTGCCAAGAAAACCCCAAAAGAGATCACAAAGAGTCAAGTACAACTGAAAAAATGATTGAACAACAACCATACTGTCTAAAAAGATAGTGAATAAAGTGGGAAAAGAGGCACTAAGGGTGGGAACGGACCAGGGCTCTAGCCTGTCAGAAGTCCCAATTAAAATATTAACCAAATGAGTTCACTTCAGAGGCAAGCGCAACCTTTGGAAGGGCAGTTTGGAGAACAGTCATATATTCCTGCTCCCACTGGCAGGTCTTTATGGGGCAGACAGGTGGGCAGAGGTGGGTATAGGCTTCTGAAGGCTGGCAGCCATGGGATCCATGTGTACCCCACATCTTCCTCTCTCCCTCCGAAATTGTACTCGTCTTTCATGGTCCCTCCTTGTGCTTTTCCACCTCCATGAAGCTTCCTGGAATACTAGCCTGCTGTGATTTCTCCTGCTCAGTTCCTGTGCATCTTATGGTTATGGTACTTGGCCTTATGTAGTAAAGGGTTTAACAATGTTGGACCCTCAGGACATACTCAATTAATACTTGTCAAATGAATGAATGGAAGAAAAACAGGTTACTTTTTCATAGTACTTGGCAAGGGCTCTAACTGCGCTCTGACATCACCCTTATCATCCTCAAAAGCATTTGTTAAATGCCTCTGCACATGATGTTCTGCTGGACACTGTACAAGATAGGTCAATAGACATCGTCCCTACCCTCTAAGTGAGTCCCAGACTGTCAGGAGTCATAACATCCTATTGTTAGATGATTTCACAACACTTCCCTCCAGACCAGACTGAAAAAAAACTCTCCCCTCAGAAATAGTTGTGTACTATATGCAATGTGTGTGCTTGTGTGGTGCTTGGTAACACCAAACTGGTGTTGCTAGAAGCAGAGTTCACATAGTTCAGAGGACTAAGTCAGCCAACTTTGCTGTAGACCTATAAAAGATACAGCTGAATGCTGAATGCATAGCAATTCCATTTACATTGTGTACAAGCCAGACGGAAAATGTATTTGCTGGTAGAAGCCTCCTGGGTCTCCAGAGTGAGTGGGGTGATGAACTAGTGCCTGTGAAATGGGTTGTCTGGGTTCTAGTCCAGCCTTGAGTATAGAGAGATCATGAACACAATCTTTTACCTGGGCCTATTCTTGAACAACAAAACAAAAGGGGAACCAGGGGCTGCAACTCTGGTTTTTCCAGGTTGGCAAAGGCAGAAAGGAGGAGGCTATAACCAAGCATTCCTTTCTGTGAGAAGTTGGGAGTCTTTCCAGGACAGGGGTAGCAGACTGTAGAGGTTCTCCATGAGACCCAGGGAGAGGTGGAGGCTTGAATGCATGAGGAGGAAAGAAAGAGGTGCTGAACTGTGTTGTGAAACCAGATCTTCTCATCTCAGCTGCTCTCATATTGTCTGGGAGCCTCGAGGCTAGTGGCTTCTTTACCCTTTCTGTGTTCAGACTAAATATCCAGCTCTGAGGGTGAGCTGAGGAATTCCTGGCCTCTACCCACATGGGGCCTCTTTGGCTTTAACTCTCCTCCCACTAAGCCAGGGGCTGCTGTCTACCATTACCCTGCGAACTCATTTAATCTCTCACCCATGAGGGGCTCAGGATTGTCAACCGACTCTGCCCAGCAGGGTAAGGATATTTGGAACAGCCAGGGAGTGGGACTTGTCATTTGGGAAGGAGAAGGTGAGAGAGTAATTTCTAGGATGACCATACTCTTCAATAACATTCCCATCAGGTACCCGAATAGGGTGAGTGGTTTTAGTTCCTTTTCTCTTTTCTGTCTCTTTTATTTCTCCCTTCTTTGAAAAGCTTTGTACTAAAACAATGGGAGATATTCAAAGGTCATTGGTCTGATACGTGCCTTATGCCTTTCTCCTCCTGGCAACACCATATGACTAGTACCTTCAGAGGCAGTGATGTGAGGGTGGGATTGTGGGGGAAAGAGGACAGAAGAGAAGAATTCCCCGAAGTATATCTGAAAAAGCTACAGCAAGGTCCTGGGATAACAAGACTTTTCAAATATATCCACATCTGCTTCGCATCTGCATTCCTACTCATGGCTAATTTGCATCCGCAGGCCTCTCCACAACCGCAACCCATTCAAAATAAACTGTTGGTTTTAATTTTTATCTACAAATTCATGCAGACATCTGCAGCTATCCTGGATCCCCTATGGTCCTGCAGATCTCTAGGCAGCAGGTTCCTCCATAATCTCTACCCCCTACCAGTCCTAAAAGAGAGGTGGCTCTCCTGAAGCAAGAGGGGGTGATAGTCTATTTGCCCAGACCTAGAAGAAGAAGGCAACTCTGGGTTGAAAAGATGAGGGGAAGGGAGGGAGACCCCAACCTGGTGAATCTAGCATTGTTTCTGGCACATCATTGCCACCATTACTATTCCTTTTGGCCAACTGTGGCTCAGTGGAAACCCATGTCTCTCACCTCAATTTTAGAAGCCATGGAAAGGATATGGGTTTCTTGGGCCCTGCCTCTTCCCTGTGGATCACAGTTAGGACATATACTGGTGCGACCAAATTTGTCGTTTCCGGTTTTCACTCATTTTAACCCAAGATTCTCTAGCAGCAAGGTTAGAGAAAGATGGCCCTTCAGAATGAAAAAAGAATTTTTTAAAAAACAAAACAAAATAATATAGTCCAGGCAATGTCAATAAGGCACAGTGCTAAAGTCTGGGGGTACACAAAGAGGTAAAAGACAGTCCCTACCCTGAAGGAATCCATAATCTAATTGGGAAAAAAATAGGCAAATAAATATGTACAAACAAATTATATACAGGAAAAATAGGAAATAACTATAAGAAGGAAGTCTTTACAATTAAGAAAGATTGGGTAAGGTTTCTTATAGAATATAGGATTTAAGAACTTGAAGGAAGCCAATAGATAGAGATGAGGAAGGAGAGCATTCCATGCATGGGAGACAGCCAAGGAAAATACCCAGAGGAAAGATGGAGGGTCTTGTTTGAGGAACAGCGGGGAGGACAGTGTCACTGGATGAAAGAGGAAGGGGTAAGGGATGGGAGTAAGGGCAAGAAGACCAAAAAGAGTTGAGGGGGTGGTGATTATGAAAGGCTTTGAACACAAAACACAGGATTTTGTATTTGGTCCTGGAGGCAACAGGGAGCCACTGGAGTTTAATGAGTAGGGGAGTGGCATGGTCAGACCTACACTTTGGTAAAATCACTTTGTCAACTGGAAGATGGATTGGAGAGGGGAGAGACTTGAGGCTGGCAGACCTGTTAGTAGGTTGTTGAAATAGTCCAAGTATGATGTGATATGGGCCTGTACTAGAGTGGTGGCAGTATCAGAGAAGAGAAAAAAAAGCATATTCAAAAGATATTGCAAAGGTCAGCTTAACAGGCCTTGGTAACATTGGATATGTTAGTACTAAGGAGTATTAAGTAAGGAGTTAGTAAGGGGTAGAGGCTGATACCTAGGTTGGGAGTCTGAGGGCCTGGGAAGATGGGGTTGCCCTAGACAGTAATAAGGAAGTTAGGAGGCAGGGAGAACTTAGGGGAAACATAATGAGTTTTATTTTTGACATGTTGAGTTTAAGATATCTCCTGGCCATCCAGTTCAAGAGATCTGAAAGGTAGCTGAGTTGGGAGTGGGGGCCAGTCCTGTGCTTTATTTTCATTTATTTATTTTTAGTATAGGGAACTCTCAGGAAATTCCCCCATCAATACAGATCAACGCTTGTTCCACCACAGCCAAGGGCTCTGATAAAAGTTAAGTGACATGCCCAGCATCAGTCAGTATATATCAAAGTTGAAGCCTGACTCTAGATCTTCCTAATTTCAAGGCCAAATCCCTGTCCACTTTCTATTCTGCTTCTCTGCCTGATACATAGTAGATGCTTAATGTCTTGTTAGTGAATGAATAGCAGGAGAGACATTAAGCAGAGATATGGAATGTGTAGTGAGAAAAGTCAGGTAGCATAAGAGAGAAAAAGACTTAAAGAGGAAGAATGATGTGTGTCGGGGAAGCCCGAGAGAAATCTGACACCAGAGCACCACTAAGATGAGATCAGATTTGAACCAGTTCTCAACAGTAGTCCTTGAGAAAAGGGAAAGATATTGCCATTTAAGACTGAAGATGCACCACCTCCATGTTTAAAAATTCTGAAATCCCCTTATCTGACCAGTCTATTGGCTCTCCATCTCTCCCTCTGCCATTCATTATCAAACTCTATTTTTTGGTTACACTGTGACCTCAAATCCCTCAACCACTTAGTTCTCTCCCAGGCCATCTCCCTTGCATTAGCCTGTCTATTCTTTTCTCTATCTTGACCCCTTGGTGAACCAGTTCAACTCTTTACTGTCCTCTTCTCTTAAGTCCCTGTCTCCCTCATCATATTTCCAATTGTATGCTGCCATGCCGAAGCCTTGGATGATTCCCACCATCTGCCTCCTTCACTCTAGTACACCCAAATGACTCTGGAGGAGAAAGGGAAGCTGGCGACTTTGCAGGGCCCTTCCTCACTTAAATTCAATTCACTTGCAGGATGGCATAACCTCTCTGATGTGGTGATCCTCTTCAAGAATGAAAGACAAACAACAATCAACAACAACAACAACAATACATCTTCTGCTGAAGGTGGGTTGAGAAAATGACACAGTTTTTCTGACTCAGTTCATTACAAATTTATGCTGCAAAATCTTAGCTGGGTCCTCACTGCCAGTAGGCAATCCTTCTACATCCCCATTATGAACTCATTACCCCTCTCTCCACAGTAACTCTTCCACACCTTTTCATTCCTCATCAAATCTTTCATTGATCCCCACCCCAACTCTCTCAACCGAGAACCTTGCCTCATACTTTACAGAAAAAAATGAAGGCCTTTCACTGTGAGCTCCCTCTTCTCCACTCTTCCCTATTTCATATCACTCAGATGCCTTTTGTACTATCCTTTCCTTCACCTCTACCTCAAAAGAAGAGGTAACCCCTTCCCCACCTGCACAAGGGATCCCATTCCATCCTGTCTCCTCCAATGGATTGCCCCCTCAGTCATCTCCACTCTATCACTTATCTTCAATCTCCCCCTATCTCCTGGCTATTTTCTTACTGCCTAGAAACATGCTCACGTCTCCCCCGTCCTCAAAAAACCCCGACCTGATCCTTCCATCCCCACTATCATCCCATATCTCTTCTGCCCCTAGTGATGAAGGACAGAGTTGGAGAGGCCATCTACAATAGATGCCTCCATTTTCTCTCCTCTCACTCACTTCTTAACCCCTTACAGTCTGACTTCTGAGCTCATTATTCCACCAGTACAGTTACCAGTCATCTCTTAATTGCCAAATCCAGTAGCCTTTTCCTACCCTCATTCTTCTTGACCTCTCTGCAGCCTTTAACACTGTTGACCACTCTCTTCTTCTTGATAATCTTTTCTCTCCAGGTTTTTGGAATACCACACTTTCCTATCAGACCATTTCCTCTTAGTCTCCTTTGATGGATTCTCCTCCAGATCACTCCCTTTATTCATAAGTTTCCCTCAGAGTTCTGTGCTGGGCCCTCTTCTCTTCTCCTTCTATACTACTTCACTGAGTGATCTCATCAACTCCCATGGATTTAATTGCCATCTCTATGCTGATGATTCTCAGTTCTATCTTTGCCCTTACCTCCAATGTCACATCACCAGCTACCTTTCAGATCTCTTGAACTGGATGACCAGGAGATATGTTAAACTCAACATGTCCAAAATAAAACTCATTATGTTCCACCTAAGCCCTCTCTACCTCTGATGCAGTTTGGTGTTCAGGGAACCCCCCCAAAAGACTGAAGATGAATTCATTCATCTGGAATGAATTCACAGACTCAAGCATACCTTAAGTCAAGTTGGAAAAGGTTTATTTTAATGCTAATATGGTGGGCAGAGCTCCTTAAGGAACTTGTCTTCCTTAAGGAACTTGCAACTTCACAGAAATGATGCTAAAGCTTATACAGGAAAAGTAGTGGATTATCTGGCAGATGTGCTAATTAGGTGACAACTTACAACCTTGGTCACTGGTGTCATTCACTAATGGAAACTAGGGGGAATGAGTTTCTCAGGGGTGTATTTTTGGTCTGTTGCATCTGTTGCAAAATAGCTTTGAGGGTTGATGTCTATGGCTTGACCTTTGGATTGAATATGATACCTTTGGGAATCAATACATGATAATTCTGTGGTTACAAGATAGTCCTATTTTTACAAAAGAATTTCTTCAGAGGTCAACTTATTCTTGTAACAGGGAGAGATTGTTTTACTGGGGCCCACTCATGAGTAATTTCAGGGAAAAGTAGTTTGTGTTACTGGAGCTCAATCATGAGTTATTGCTAGGCATAGTGTCATTGGACTGGGGAGAAAACTGTCAGGAATAGTGTTTTGAAATTAGTGAGGAATTTAATCTTGGAATTAGGGTCCAAGCACAAGAACTCAAGCACCTAACTTCCTTGTTACTGTTTAGGACCACCCCATCTTCCCAGGTCCTCAGATTCACAATCTGTGTGTCATCCTCTGTTCCTTAATATGTCTTACTCCTATGTCTAATATTTGATTTGACCTTTGCAATATCTCTGGAATACTCTTTTTTTTTCTCTCCTCTGATACTTTCACCACCCTGGTGCAGGCCTTTATCAAGTTTTACTTGGATTATTCCAACAGTGGGGTAGTAGGTCTGCCTGCCTCAAGTCTCTCCACTCTTCAATCCATCCTCCATCCAGTATTCCATTTGGGGGAAAGTGACTTTCCACAAAGCAGAGATTTGACCATGTTACTCCCCTACTCAGTTACCTCAAATACAAAATCTGGTGTCTAGTGTTCAAAGCCTTTCATAACCTCATTCATCTCCCCGACCCTTCTGGTCTTATATCTTATACCTTGTATTCCTTTTTCGGGTAACATTGTCCTCCTGGAACTAGGGCCATCTCCTGTCATCCTGATCTATATCTTGCTGGACCTAGATGCCTCTGGAGGAGAGAATGAGGCTGCAGAATGTGGCAGAGCCTTCCCTCACTTAAATCCAATTTACCTTCCTAATGCCATTGTCCTCTTACCTGTGAGTAGTAAGAGCTGCCCCACTGGGCAGTTCCAGTTGGGCAGATGACTGAAACCTCCCAGGATATCTCTGGTTTTAACAGCCAGATTTCTTTCTTAAGGACCAAGCCTTAAACCCAAATCACTTTTGCTTTCATTGATTGGCCAACAATAGGTCCCAGTCCTAGCTCCACAGTTTGGGAGCAGATGACTCAGAGTGAATGTAAATAGCAATTGTTTATGCTTTGGCCAGAAATCCTGAGAGTCTTCCCCTCCCAGATTGAATTTTTTTTAACTTGGTAAATGAGACCATTCTTTGCCTCATCCTTACTTAGTCTTAATCACTGAATATGTGTTGCCTCAATAAAACTGAGACTTGGGAAAGACCTAACCCTAAAAAGATCAAGGTCTCCCACTGTATCTGGGGCCATTTCTAGTTGTCCTGATCTATATCTTGCCATTGGACCCAGATGGCTCCAGAGGAGAGAGCGAGGTTGGTGTCTTTGCACAACCCTCCCTCACTTAAATCCAATTCACTGGCAAGTTATGCTATCACCTTTTTGATGCTATGGTCCTCTTTGACCATGAAGGAAAACAATAACCACCTCTTGGCCCTGGGGATTTTCCCTGGCTGTCTCCCATACCTGGAATGCTCTCCTTCTTCATCTCTATCTACTGGCTTCCTTCAAGTCCCAAATAAAATCCATCTTCCATATGCAGCCTTTACAAAGTCCTCTTAATTCTAGTGTCTTCCCTGTTTTAAATATTTCCTTTTTTCTTATATATAGCTTGTTTGTACATATTTGTTTCCTTGTTGTCTTTCACATTAAACTTCCAATTGCTTGAGAACAAGGATTGTCTTTTGCCTCTTTTTCAGCCTCCTTGCTCTTAGTATAATGCCTGACACACAGTAGGCACTTAATAAGTATTTATTGACTAATTTAAGCAGTTTAATTCTTTCTTTTTGTTGTTGTTGAGTTGTTTCAGTCACGTCCAATTGTTCGTAACCCTGTTTGGGGTTTTCTTGGCAAAGATATTGGAATAGTTTGCCATTTCCTTTTCTAGCTCATTTTCTACAGATGAGGAAACTGACACAAGCAGGGCTAACTTACATGCTCAAGGTCACACAGCTAGTAAATGTCTGAAGCTGGATTTGAACTCCTGAAGATGAGCCTTCTGTATTCAAATCCTAGTGCTCTATCTACTGTGCCACCTAGTTGACCCTTAGTGCCATTTAGTCTATTACTAAAAAGTTTTCTTTTGTATTCATTCCTAATTATATTTCTTTGGTATATATTTAAAAATTTTTATATTCTTATTTCTCTTATAAGGAAACCCTAGAAATAGATCCTATGGTCAGGAGTATATGATAATGGTGTGGCAGTAAGGTAGAGGTAAGGGGAATCAGAAACAGATTTCACAATTGGGTATATAGTGAGAAGATTAGCAGTAGAAGGAGAGATTGTTAAGACTGGACATGGCATCCTTTAAAGTGCAATTCAAATACTACTTCCTATAGGAGTTCTTTCTTGTCCTCTTTAGTCTCTAGTAGCCCCCAAATTACTTAGTCTTTATTTTGTATTTGCTTATATAAGGGTGTGGTTCTTTAAAGCCTTGGATATAATCACTGAAAATGGGCTGAAAATGAAGTGTTAAACTAACTGTAAAAAATGTAGCCAGGCCAGTCCCTTGAATAAATCTGATGGGAAACTGGATAGGATGAAGCACTATTGCATCAGTGATGAGCTGACCATTAAAAAGTCAGTTTATTGAGTACAGAAAATAGACTCCAAGAGGAACCTAGCTCCTGATGGGATGAACAGAGGAAGCATAAAAACTGAAGGGGATCTATAGAAAGACAAATGGAAATGGAGGAATGGAAACTGCAGAAAATATATGGAGCTAGAGGAAGGGAAATTGGTATAAGAAGACTAAGAAAAAAAAGCAGGAACACAGACAGAGGAGAGTATTTCAAATGAAAGGGGCCAGGACTTTGGGAGTGAAGCTACTTGGGATGAGCAGCTGTAAGGTGTTTTGCTGAACTACCCATAAGGCCCCTGCCCTACATGCTACAGACTGTATCTCTTTCTCCCCTTGAAATTCTTGATGGGAGTTTTTTCCTCTGGAAAGGGGTTAGGGACAGAACTTTTGTTACCTTTTTTTGTTTTAAATGTTTACTTTCTCTTTATTAATAACACTAATTACTGACGTTTTCTGGTTGAGGAATGTTGGAAGGAAGCAAATGAGAAGAAACATTCCCAGAAAAGAAACAAAGATAGAACTAACATTAAAGTATTTTTCTCAAAATTTTATATCCATATGGGGGCTCAGAGCTAATCAAAAGATAAAGGCAATCCTTTTATATTATTTCCCAAAGTGGTAAAGGAGCATTACATTGATGAAATTTGTTAGAATAATGTGACTTCAGCATAACAAAGGGCATATAGGATTGGTTGCATAATTCTGATCACTGCACTATCCCGCTAATATCACTACAAGTGACTTATAAACAATATATAGTTGGATTCTGTTTTCTAATTAATTCTTCTATTCTCCTTTTTATGGGTGAGCTCATCTCATTCACTTCATGTTTATGATTGTTAATTGTGTATTTCCTGCCATCATATCCTCTTTTGCTTTTTCCTCTTTTCCTCACCTAATTCCCCTAAACTCCCCTTTTGAAACAGATAAGGAGAAAGACAAGGAATCTTATCAACACCAGCAATGTTTAATTGAAGACTTCTCAGCCTTTCCTCTTTTCACCACAACCAGGCTGCATTTTTCTTAGAGTGCCTGGGATTACCAGTCAGTCTTCCACACACCCATTAACCAGTACCAACCTTGCTTAGTTTCTGAGATCAGAGCAGATCAGGTGAGATCAGGCAGAGAGAAAAGTAGTAGTAGACAATAAATGCCTACTGAATGAATAAATCTATCAGAGCTGAAGACTTTTGAGAGTCCCTTGGACAGCAAAGATAGTAAATCAGTCAATACTTAAGGAAATTAATTCAGGCTATTCACGGGAAGGTCAAACACTGAAGCTGAAGCTTAAATAGTTTAGCCACGTAATGAGAAGATGGGACCCATTGGAAAAGACCCTGCTATTGGGAAAGATTGGGAGCAAAAGGAAAAGGATGGCAGAGGCTGAGATGAATAGTGTCATGGAAACAGCAGACATGAGACGTAGTAGAGGATAGAAAGGCTTGGCATGCTATGGTCCATAGGCCAAGAAGAGTCAAACATGACTGAACAACAACAATCAGACTCTAAATCCAAGGAAACAAGTAGGTCTGGGGACCAGGAAGCTCTGTAGTATTAACAATTTGTGGGGATGGAGGAGTAGAAACAGCTCATCCAAGCCACTCTGCCCCCAGATTCCCCCGAAACTATGTGAAAGGGGAATCTGAACAACTTCTGGAGCCCCAGCACCCACAGAACGACACAGAGAAGCTAACCTCCCGCTGAGGACAGCCCAGCAGCCCTGCAGGAAGGACCAGCGCAGCAGTCAGGGAGCCGGCAGCGCATAATACAGAGCTCGGGAGCCGAGCCCAGGTCCAGTCCGCCTGAGTCACGGTTTTAGCCCCAGGGCAGCAGGGCCAGCAGCAGGCTGGAGGGACCCCAGAACACCAGCAGCTGTGGCTATTCCAGAATTATCAACATAGACATGCCTAGGACAAAGTGAGAGGTTAGTGCCCTATGGACTTTGGGACCAGTATTTGGGGAACGCATCAGCTTCCTCCCCTGGGGGCTAGAAGCCTCTGAGGAGACACGCCATTTTGTAGTTTTCAGAGGCATCTCCAGCTCCCAGCCTGCAAATTGTAGGGAGATTCAGTGATCAGTCTTGGGGGTAATCGCTCTTGCTTTAACCTCCCTGGATCTGGATTGTGATCTGGGGTGGAGGTCGTGGGTGGGTTTCCAGCTTCCAGAAATGGAAGTTGTCCCCCACATGTTCGGGACGAAAATTACCCTATCTGGCGGCAAAGACATAGTGTGACAACAAGCCCAAAAGTCAAGTAATTAAGTGGCAACATGCCAAGGCAAAGGAAACAAATTAAACAGAAAAATGCAACCCTAGACTCCTACTTTGGGGGCAAAGAGGGTCGAAGCATAGAGCGGGAAGAGGACTGTGAGGTCAGAAGTCCTGCTCCAAAAGCCCCAGGGGAAAACATGAGCGGGTTGCAGGCCATAGAGGACCTTAAGAAGGACTTTAAAAATCAAATAGGAGAAGTGGAGGAAAAACTGGAAAGAGAAATGAGAAGGATGCAGGAAAAGTATGAAATGAGGGTCAACAGCCTGACTAAGGAAAATAACACCTTAAAAAATAGACTAACTCAAGTGGTAAAAGAGGCTCAAAAAAACAATGAGGAGAAGAATGCCTTAAAAAGCTGAATTTGCCAGATGGAAAAAGAATCTCAAAAGCTCACTGAGGAGATTCATTCCTTCAGAGTTAGACTGGAGCAAATGGAAGCTAATGACTTTATGAGAAATCAAGAAGCTATTAAGCAGATCCAAACAAATGAAAGAATAGAAAGCAATGTGAAATATCTCATGGGAAAAACCACTGACCTGGAAAATAGATCCAGAAGAGATAATTTAAAAATTATTGGACTACCTAAAAGCCATGATCAAAGAAAGAACCTAGAAATCATCCTTCAAGAAATTCTCAATGAAAATTGCCCTGATATTTTAGACCCAGAGGGGGAAATAGAGGTTGAAAGAATCC
The DNA here is from genome assembly GCA_011680675.1 of Gymnobelideus leadbeateri. Taxonomy (NCBI): domain Eukaryota; kingdom Metazoa; phylum Chordata; class Mammalia; order Diprotodontia; family Petauridae; genus Gymnobelideus; species Gymnobelideus leadbeateri. The sequence goes on from WOXC01003029.1 coordinate 197,815, forward strand.
ATCGATCACCTCCTGAAAAAGATCCCAAAAAGAAAACTTCCAGGAATATTATAGCCAGGTTCCAGAATTCCCAGATCAAGGAGAAAATGCTACAAGCAGCCAGGAAGAAACAATTTCAATATTGTGGAAACACAATCAGGATAACACAGGATCTGGCAGCTTCTACACTGAGGGATTGAAGGGCATGGAATATGATATTCTGGAGGGCAAAGGAGCTGGGAATAAAACCAAGAATCACCTACCCAGCAAAACTGAGTATCTTGTTTCAGGGGAAAATATGGTCATTCAGTGGAATAGGGGACTTTCAAGCATTCTTGAGGAAAAAACCAGAGTTGAATAGAAAATTTGACATTCAGATACAAGAAGCTAGAGATGTTTGAGAAGGTAAACAGGGAAAAGAAATAAAAAGGAACTTATCAAAGTTGAACTATTTACATTCCTACATGGAAAAACAATAACTGTGACTGATGAAACCTTTCTCAGTATGAAAATAATGGAAGAAGGGTATATGGTCACATGAATACATATGTGAATGTGTGTATATATGTTTGCAGTTATACATGGATAGAGGGCATAGGTTGAATTTGTTGGGAAGGGATGATACTTAAGGGGTGAAGTTATGAGGTGAGAGAGGAAAGTGGCAAGAGGAGATGGGGAGAGACAGGGTAGGGTAAACTATCTCATGTAGAAGAAGCAAGAGGAAGTGGTTGCAAGGGAGGGGGAGAATAGGAAGGCAAAAAGGCAAAACCACATTCTCATTGAATTTGGTTCAGGGAGAGAATGACATACATACTAAATGGGATATCTCAACCTGCAGCAGAATAGGGGGAAGGGGGATGAGAGGAGGGATGATGGATGGGAGGGCATCCTTGGGGGGATAAGAGGTTGGAAGTACCCACTATAGAAGAGGGACAGGATCAAGTAGGGAATGGACCAGGTGGGGGGTGGGATGAGTGGGAGGGAATTAAAAGCAGCCTTGTACAATATATCTACTATGATAATGTTTTACATAGCTAGACATGTACAACATATACTGAATTACTTATCTCCCCAGAGGGAATGGGTGACAAGGGAGGAAGGAAAAGGATCTGAAATTCAAGGTCTTAAGATTAAATGTTTCAAATATATATAAATACTATTATTAATACTCTTTTGCTTGTAATTGGGAGATAAGATGTGCAGGCATTGGGACACAGAGATTCACCTTCCTCTAATGGAAAAGTCGAAGGGGTATGGGAGAAGATATGGGAGAGAGCAGATTGGAGGAAGTGATATCTTGAGGGACTGCTATTCTGGGAGGGTGGGTAGGGGAAAAACAGGGGAAGAAAATGATTGTAACTCAAAATCTGGCGGAAATGAATGATGTAAAACAGAATTTAATAAAGCATTTGTTTAAAAAAAAACAATTTGTAAAACAACTCTCCTACTGAGTATGAAGGAGAGAAACAGGAGCCAGGGAGTTGTTCATACCTAGGTCCCCTGAGAGTCAAGATATAATAGATAAATATGGTAGAAGGTTAAGGATTATAGTCCTGCTCCTGGTTCAATAATATCAATTCAAGTAGTTGAAGATGAAGTATAACCACAGTTAATACAAGGAAGCAATATGGTGTAGTAAAAAAGATTCTTGTATAGGAGTCAGAAAATCTGCATCTAATTCCATAGCACCACCAACGTGTTATGTGACCTTAGACAAACCACTTAACCTTTCTATCTCAGTCTCCTATTTCCTAAAAGGATATTAATCATAATTTCCTCCTAAGGTTTTTGTAAGGACAAGTTGAGATAATCAGTGTAGAAATGCTATAATAAAGTTCTGTAAAGTTCTTAATATTAGGTGCTAATGGGGGGAAAGAAGGGGAAAGGAAGGATGGGGTTATGGATAGAGTCATAAGGGACAGCTGGGGCTTTGCCTGAGGACTCAGCCATCCAGAGAGGCTTATTTCTCCCTGAGAGGATTCCAGGTGCCTCACTATGTGGTATTTCACTGGCACTGCTATGGAGCTCTCATTGACTTGGTTCTTTTCTCTTGATGGGGGAGATATGGGTATCAGAGCTTAATCTTGGTATCAGATCAGACTCTCAGGGGAACAAGTTGCTCCCTTTTCCCAGGGCAACTGCAGCCAAAGTTGGACTGCCTTTTGTAACCACCACCTGCCAACTGAATTTGCCTTTGATTCAAGATTTCCCAGGTATATCTCTGGGTAGAGGCATTTACTCTGGAGGAGGCTGCCACTTCTCAGGGATGGGAGCAAAAGGACAGACTACCCTAACCACCTCCCACCCTCCCCACCCTTAGAGAAAAAGACTTTGATTTTGGGGGAGCCTTTTTGAGAATGCCAGGTTTTAAACCCAGTCCAGATGGCTATTTGGAGGCTTGCAGGCCCTTTCACTCCAATCTGCCTTGTCTCATGCCAAGAACTGACTCCAGCTGGAAGTGGAGGAACACTTGAAACTAAAGAAAGTTCAGAGCAAGAGGGAAGGATTTCGCTTGTATGATAAAGACATTACAGTCAGTCACCAAGCATTTATTAAGTGCCAGGAAATGTGCTAGATTCTGGGCAAGATCAGAATGAAATAGTTCCTGCCCTCAGGAAGTTTACATTCCATATGACAAGACTTGACCCAAGGTTGATACTAGTTTACAATCAATCAACAAGCATTTTAAAAGGTGATTACTCTGGGTCTAGTTGAATGAATTTCCAAGATGTCAGGCTACAGTGAGAAGCTTCCCTAAAAACGGAGCTTTGTGGGGTAGTATATTTTTCAAAGCCTAGAATTTCCTGTCAGTTCTCTGTCTTCTGGGTAGAGATATTTGTAGTACTCTGACAACTGTAGGGAGGCAGGTGAATCGGCCAAGGAGTTGTCTCACCCTCCCCACTCTCACCTCCACCCCCTTTCCCTGAAAATGAGGTATAACCTTCCCAGCCTCTGCTAATGGTTATTCAGGACCCATATTCAAGTGCCAGTCACTTTCACCTTCACCTATAGGATTCTCATCTGGATTTTGAACAGAGCTACACAGCTCTTGAGAAGGTTCAATCTGTGTCAAGTTCCTCCCGGCTGATTCTTGCTCATTTTCATCTTAGCCATTGTTCCATTCAAGCTGGCCCCTGTAGTGGGGTTGACCTAGACTGATTGAAGGGAGGGGTGCTCATTATCTGGAGTACTAGGAAATTCTATCTTTGCTTAGGATGCATGAGTATATGAGGAGGGCAGGGCAGGGTCACTACTTCTGCTGTCATTCAACATCATAGTAGCTCAGCTCTCTCTGGAGCTCAGTGAGTTGGGGTGTCTATAACCCATCACAGAGTTTCTGGACATCAGGGAATTCAAAGAGGAAAGCCAAAGCTTCACATGCAAACATTTTCATTGATAAAAGCTATTCAAACAAATCAATAAAAATCATATATTGCAGTCAATTACAAACATAATTCTATAATCAATAATTCTAGCTTGAAGTATTCAGCAGAAGAGATTGCTGGTCTTGCTGATTCTCTCACGGATACTTCTAAATAGCTCAGCAGGCACTCAAAGGTCCTAGCAGCTTGGAGGTGGGAGATTCTACATTTTTAGATGATGGACTTATTTTATATTTTTTTTTTTTTTTTGCTTTTTGGAGGGCAATTGGGGTTAAGTAACTTGCCCAAGGTCACACGGCGAGGTTTTTGTTTGTGTGTGCGTTTAGTGTCTGAGGCTGGATCCCAACTCAGGTCCTTCTGCCTCCAGGGCCGGCGCTCTACTCACTGCGCCACCTAGCCACCCCTTTATTTTAGATTTTAATCCCAAGTACAGTCCACTGCAGGCCACAAGAATCTGCAATGTCCAACATCTCCTTGTTTCTTTATACCCCAGGGTGCAAAAGCTTGCCTAAGGACAGGGCAGCTTAAAATGTGCCATATATTGGCAAACAGACTTCTTTAAAAAAAAATTTTGGAAGTCATAGGGTAGGGGTGAAGGTGGGTTATATCTGTATATCATACTTGTCTGTGTTGATGATTTCTAGACTATAAGCTCCATGAAGATAGACCCTCTGTGTGTCTCATCTTAACTTTAAATCTATCATAGTCCTCTGTACACAATAGGTGCTTAATGAATGTTTGTTGTGTGACTAAGAAATAAAGGTCAATAATGAAATAAAGAAACAAACCAAACTCTCTAACCTAACTGGTTTTGTGTCATCTTGAAAAAGTCAGTCAAGTTTTCTGAGCCCCAATATTCATCAAGTTTGGATCTGATCTCTAAGATTTCTTCCAGTTTTAGTGAGGGAACAATCAAGTCGGGTCTAGTCAAGTCAAGTCAGTAAGTATTTATTGTTTACCATGTGCCAGGCACTGTGCTAAGCACTAGAGATACAAAGGAAGGCAAAAGTATGTTTGCTGCCCTCAAGGAGCTCCCTTCTAATAGGGAAGTCAACATGCAAACAACTATGTACAAACAAGCTATATAGGGTAAAATGGAAGTCATCTCAAAGGGCAGGCATGAGCCTTAAGGGGGACTGGTGTAACAAATGAAAAACCTTGAGAGACAGAGTTTCTGGGTAATTAATAATCAATTTATTAATTAGGCTAGGTAGTAGTCAATAAATTGATGATCAGATGACCCATGGAGAGACTGAAAGCCTTAAATACTTTTTTGAAAAGGAATTCCCCTGACAAGTGAAAATCAACCCTAACTGGTGAATATTTAAAGAGAAGGTGGGTTAGAAGTCTTCAGTTCCTCCTGCTGAGAACATGGCTTGAACATGAGAATCAACTGCCTCCAGCAATCTGGACAGGGGAATTCATCTCCATTCAAACCACTCTGATCACTTTTCTCCTTCATGATCTGGGTATTAGGTGGTGTTCCCCCCAAAATTTATGAGCATATTTCTTGAGAACTAGAGAAAATTTTTTATCAGTCATGTCCTTCAGAGACTGACTTTTTATAGAACTGGGCCTTAATGAGGGAACTGAGGAGAAGAATCTGTGTTCCAATTTAATAATTGGTAATTAATATAATAGTAAAATAATAATTTCTTTCACTGGGAAATGCCATGGGCTGCTCAGTGTCCAGCACTTAGCATGATCTGGAGACGTGAATAAGAAATGACCAGGCCATGTGGGTAGTTCAAGGAAGAACCATGAACTCCATTTATTGATCCTCAGGACAAGGTTTTTATAGAGCAAGGAGACAAAGGAAGGGGACTCAAGTTTTCTAATCATTACCTTAGTCTGTTGTATCCTGGAAGTAGCATGGAATAGATAATTTGATAAGGATTTCTTATCTAAGACTAAAGTCTTAGGGTAAGCCCTTTGATCTAGGCCTCATGTACCTGCTAATGCAGCCGCAGTCATAAACGGAAACAATTGAGAGCAGACTTCAAGGCTGAAGCGCAATCCTCAAAAGACATCTCATTTAGAGCTGGCCACCCAAAGATACCTGAGTGCAGAATCAGATATGTCTTGGGGCAGAGCCTGTTAGCCTCAGAACTCAAATACCATCCTTATAAGTGTAACCCATATCAAAAGAACTCCGGAGCTGACTTAGTGAAAAGTCACATCTCGAAGAGCTCTTTGTTGTTCAGGTCCACTGATATCAGGGTAAATATCTGAAGTCCTGGTTCAGGCCTCTTTGGCTCTCCACAGGGAAAAGCTTCTTGTAGATGGTTGAATATTAGCTGAGACTTGAAAGAAGACAGAGAAGCCAGAAGGTGGAGGTGAGGAGGGAAAACTTTCCAAGCATATGGAAAAGCCAGTGAAAATGCACAGTAGAGAGATGGAGTATCTTGTTCAATGAACATCAATGGAGTCAATGTCATTGGATTGCATCCTCTGGTATGAGAGTAAGTCATAAGAAGACTAGAAAGAGATGAAGAGCTTTAAATGCCAAATAGAAGAGTTTATGTTTAATCTTGGAAGTAAAAGGAAGCTGGTAGAGTGCATTGAGTAGGAGGGTGAAATGGTCAGTCTTGCATTTTAAGAAGATCGCTTTGGCAGTTGAGTGGGAGATAAATGATTAGGGAGTGACTTGAGGCAAGAAGACTGAGCAAAAGTCTACTTAATAGACCTGCTCAAGGTGACAAAGACCTCTATAAAAGTAGCAGTTGTGTGAGTGTAGAGAAAGGGGCATATATGAGAGATGTGAAGGTAGAAGCAACAACCCTTCATAAGAGATTGAATATAAAGGGTCAAGAGAAAGTGAGGAGTTGAGAATGACACAAAGGCTGTGAGCCCAGGTGACTGGAAGGATGGTGGTATTCTCAGCAGTATGAGGGAAGTCAGGAAGAGGGAAGTATTTTGGGGGAAAGGATGAATTTAATTTTGAACATGTTGCGTTTGAGATATCTATGGCGGAACCAATTCAAGAGGTCTAATAGGTATGTTGGAGATGCAAAACTAGAGGTTGAGAGGTTAGATCTGGACAAATAAATCTGAGAATCACCTGTATAGAGTGATAATTGGACCCTCCATGGGAACTGATGAAATCACTGAGTGAGACAGTATAGAGGGAGAAGAGAAGAGGGTCTAGGACAAAGATTTGAGGAACATGTATGCTTAGTAGGTATGACCCAGATGAAGATCCAGCACAGGAAACTGAGTAGCAGTCAGACAGAAAGATGGTGTGAAAACCTAGAGCAGAGGTTCCCAGACTTATCTGTCTTACACACTCTTTAAAAAAAAAGATTACTGGGGCAGCTAGGTGGCACAGTGAGTAGAGTGCTGGCCCTGAAGTCAGAAGGACCTGAGTTCGGATCCAGCCTCAGACACTTAACACACACAAACAAAAACCTAGCTGTGTGACCTTGGGCGAGTTACTTAACCCCAAGTGCCCTCCAAAAAGCAAAAAAAAAAAAAAAAGATTACTAAGTACTCTCTTAAAAATCTACTTTCTTTAACCTTTTAATGGTTTAAAACAAATTGCTAAATTTAATAATTTATTATAAATTTATGGTTTTTCCTGCACTGAAATTTTGATGATGTAATATTGTGTCATGTAACCATATAGTGTTGTATTGTAAACAAGTCATTATATGCAATCTTTCTGATGCTTGTTGGGCTTCCCAGCAGCACGGGACTCACTTACTTGCCAACACTTGCTTGCTAAGACCTGTCAGTGAACTTGACCACTGATTGGTCATAACTTGCATTTTGTGTGTTTATTTGGAAAATAATGTAATCACTATGACTTTAATTCTGTTACACAACAGATGAAACATGTACGAAAGGTTTTTCAAAATTTTCTTATCTTCTCTTTTTTCCTTATGCTTCCACTGCCCCCTTATTTTTATTCAATGCCCCAATTGCACTCAAGGCTACTACTGTCCCCTAGTACTCCCCAGGGGATGATATTGCTCACTTTGGGAACTTCTGATCCTAGAGAGAAGGTTGAAGTGGCTAGGTGGTGCAGTGGATAAAGAGCTGGGCCTGGAGTCAGGAAGACCTGAGCTCAAATATGAACTCAGACACTTACTAGCTGTGTGACCTTGGGCAAGTCACTTAATCTACATTTGCCTCAGTTTCCTTAACTTTGAAATGGGATAATAATACACCTGTCTTGTTGTAAAGATCAAATGAGATGGTTATACAGTGTTTAGCACAGTGCCTAGTATGTATTAGTAGGTGCTTAATAAATGCTTATTCCCTTCCTTCTAAGGAACTACCTGTCACTTTCCATTATAGTCCTAAAAGGTAAAAGGACTTCTGAATTTATGTCATGACATACTGTTTTGCTGTTTGAATCTCAAAATGCAACTTTAGACTAGGGTGTCTCCATTTATGAAATTTTCCCATGTACCACAAGTCCTTTGACCATGGGCCTCACACAAGAGTTCTTGGTCCCATGCCTCTGATTGAATCTGTGTCATTTACACAAACTTAGCTCAGAGTACTGAGCAAAGTAAGTGGTGACATTGGAAAATTCAGATACAACCCATAGACACCAAGAAGGTAACACCATTTAGCACCAATGAGTACTCTAGTGTATCTGTCAAGCCTCTTACTTCTGGTTCTCAGAATAGCTGTCACCCATTGACCTTTTTATATAAGTCTAAGAACCATGTCTTCAATCAAATCTCATGGCTTGTTTACTTTCATTTGTCCCTTACCTGTTGCATTTCCTTTAAGGTCATATACAATGTACTCCATTTAATTCACCCAGGTAAAAAGTAATAAGAACAGAAATATTACTCATGTGCAGCATAAGCCTAATCCAACACATTCCATTCATTCCTTGGACCCAAGCTCTAGTCCATTTCTCTTGACTCCTAGCAGGAGAGCAAGAACTAATCCAGAAATTCAGTTCTCTTTGCTCTTGGTCAGGAGCTGGGCAAAGGCAAACCTCCAGTGCTGCTGGGATACCAGACTTCTCAGGCCTCATTCAAAGGGCTGAAAAAGTCACAATTCTACCCCTTAGGCTTTCTTGGGCTTGGCTTTACATTGTCTGCTTAGGACTGGAAACTCTAGAGACTCCTCTGCAACAACACAAGCTGTCTGTCATGAATCTCATAGCCACAGTGGCAGTAGGGCAAGCATGGTTTTGGGAAAACATTTTGAGCTCTCTGGTAATACTTTTCCCAACCCAAAATTGTGTCAGTTCAATGTTATTCTCACTGTTATCACCTGGTACTGCCTCCTTGCCATAGGGGGTGACCCACTGATTCAATCCTAGGAGATACTGACTCCAAAGAGAGGAAGGCAAACTTTTCTCTCTTTGACTTAATAGGCCCCCACACTGGAGTCAATCCTAGGAGAAAAATCTTAAAAACAACTTGAGGTATGGCTCATGTGTGGGGTCTTCCCTAAAATGAATTAAAGATATCTCTTCTAGAAAAGTTACTCAATGTACAAAATAGATACCAGATATGGGACAGCTATTTATTTCTTCCACTATAAAAGATATGCACAAAATGAAAAAGACTAATAAATGCACATTAACAAATATTTAAAACATAAAACAGTAACCCATCACATTTATTACATTCTCCTAGGAGCTAATGACAACTTTGTAGGCTTGTTGAACAGATGTTTCACATTTGCCATGGATCTGTACTTTCTGAGCAACTCATAAAGTCAAAATCTTCTGGGCAGCAGAGGATTGTAGTCATACATATTACATTGAACAAATGAATTTTGTTTAAACAAATCACCTTCTCCCTGAAAAATAATTAAATAAAATCAAGTTGGATTACATCATTTCTAAGGTTCTTTCTCCTTGATTCTGGGAAAGTTTGGCCCTTAGGGAGGTTCTCCAGTGCCCCAAATATTGCTTAGTTCCTGTTCCATCTATGGGAACTCTATAGGAATATGCATGATTCAAGAAATCCTAATGCCATCATAGTTTCTGGACCTAATATATTTCCCTGAGGCTCAAACTGTACCCATGAGAACTCTTTCTGTCTGCCTCTCAGAAGGGGAGAGGCATGATATGACAATGGTTGGAAAGCAGTGTGCTAAGTGTTGGGCTAGGTATAGGAAATTCACTTTAGGTCCAGGGCTGGTCCAAAGAGCACATGAAAAGGAATAATATATAATAAACCTAGAAAGGTAGGTGAAGGCCAGATTGTGAAAAAAATTTAAATACCAAACAGAAAAGCTCACATTTTATGCTAGAATAAGGAGCTATTGGAATTTATTAAACAGGGGGGAGTGGTATCAGAATCATGCCTGTGCACAGTAGGCACTATAGATCCTCCTTAAAGATTTCAGGGACTAAGATAGCTTGCTGGAGGGATGGAGTTCAAGATCCCTGCTGTATAGGGTTTGGCATGAGAGAGAGTATGAGATCTTGAACAGAGAATGGAAGAGAAACACTACTGGGAAACAGGACAGAGACTTAATGAGAACACAATAGACTGCCCTAAAGTGGTCAGTGTCATCCATGGCAAGCAGATGGGAATGTAGTAACCCAAGTGGAGGAAAGGCCGGATCAATATAATGAACTCTCTCACCACACTTGGTCAGGAAGCATAACCACTGAGTTGCAGCTTCTGATTCTCTTTATAAGAGAGAATTACTCCTATTGTCTATAGGCATGCAGTTACTTGAGATCAGAGAGTGTATGGAAGGGTAACCCTGAGGGCTTTTGTATCTTACAGATTATTTAAAGTACAGTGAAGTTCTAGATTGAGAGGGTAACAGATTTTCTTGGGGTTATCAAGTCACAATTTAGTTTTATGAATGATCCCATAACTCTCCTAAACAGAACCCTAAAACTGAATTTGGGGATCTCTTCAATTTTTTATATTTTAGTTTATTTTAAACTTAAATACAAAATAAGAAAAGAAAAAAAAGCATTGCCATGTACACAGAGAAACAAGAGAGGATATAACATAAAGCAATACATTTCCATTTTAAGAAAACCTATATAGCAAATATGATGCACTATTTTCAAAGTTATCCATCTTTTCTTTGCTTCCTTGCATGTTTTCTTTCATCCTTTGCTGTGCAGTTTTTATTTTCCCCCTTCCCCCAAGAAGGTTACAATTAAGCACAGTTATGTTTATATATACATATATGTGCATATATGTGTACACACACACATGCATATATACCTCATATGCTTCACAGACTGGTTTTTGTACTTAGGTCACCAGGAAGCTGTCATCAGTTGTTTAAGCTTAGTCCAGGACCAGTTAAATCTCAGGAGGGTGTCAGTGCCTTTTTTCCCCTGTTTCGTTTAAAAATTTTTTAATATAACATTTTATTTTTACTTAATTATATGTTAAAACAATTATTAAACATTTTTAAGGTTTTGCATTTCAAATTCTATCTTTCATTCCCTCCTTCTCTCCTTCCCCTCCCCCATTATGGTAAACGATCCAACATGGGTTATACACATGCAGTCAAATAAAGCATTTCTATGTTAGTCATGTTGTACAAGAAGACTTGAATAAAAAAAGAATTCAAGAAAGAAAGTGAAAAAACATCATACTTCAGTCTGTATTCAGTTCTTTTTTTTGGAGGCAGATAATATACTTCATCGTGTGTCCTTTGGGATTGTCTTGGATCAGTGTATTATTGAGAATAGCCAAGCCATCCACAATTCTTCATTGTACAATATTGCTGCTACTGTGTATGATGTTCTCCTGGTTTTGCTCACTTCATTTTGAATTAGTTCATATAAGTCTTTTCAGGTTTTTCTGAGATCATCCTGCTTGTCATTTCTTATAGCACAATAACATTCCATTACTTCATATACTACAACCATTCCCCAATTGATAAGTAGCCTCTCAATTTCCAATTCTTAGCCACCACAAAAAGAAGACTTTTTATATTTTTTATTCAAATAGGCCCTTTTCCCTTTTTGTGGATGTCTTTGGGATATATATCTAGCAGTGGTATTGCTGGATCAAAGAGAATGAAGTTTTACATCCCTTTGGTCATAGTTCCAAATTTCTCTCCAGAATGGTTGGATCAGTTCACAATTCCACCAACAATGCATTAATGTCATAATTTCCCCATGTCTCCTTCAACATTTATCATTTTGCTTTTTTGTTATATTAGTCAATCTGATAGATGTGAGTTGGTACTTCAGAGTTAATTTGCATTTCCATAATCAATAGTTGTTTAGAGCATTTTAAAATATGATTATAGATAGTTTTGATTCCTTTGTCTGAAAACTGCCTGAAAACCAACCAGTTATCAATTGAGGAATTGATCATTTATCAACTGGGGAATGTTGGTGCCTTTTATTTATTTTTTTATTTATTCCCCCCCTCCCCCCTTTCCTCCACTTGGGTTACTACATTTCCATCTGCTTGCCATGGATGACACTGACCACTTTAGGGCAGTCTATTGTGTTCTACCCCATTAAGTCTCTGTCCTGTTTCCCAGTAGTGTTTCTCTTCCATTCACTGTTCAAGATCTCATACTCTCTCTCATGCCAATTTATTAAATAAATAATTATTTAATTATTTATTAAATAATTTATTTTTAGTTTTCAACATTCACTTCCATAAGTTTTCAAATTTTCTCCCTTCCCTCCTCCCTCCTTCCCCAAGATGGCTTGCAATCTGATATGGGCTCTACACATACATTCCTTTTTTTTTTCTTTTTGGAGGGGGGGAAGGTAGGGCAATTAGGATTAAGTGATTTGCTCAAAGTCACACAGCTAGTAAGTGTTAAGTGTCTGAGGCCGGATTTGAACTCAGGTCCTCCTGACCCTAGGGCCAGTGCTCTATTCACTGCACCACCTAGATGCCCCTACATACAGTCCTATTAAACACATTTTCACATTAGTCATGTTGCATAGAAGAATTATAACAAATGGTAAAAACCATGAGAAAGGAAAAAAAAAAAAACAAAACAAAACAAAAAAGAAAATAGTCTACTTCGTTCTGCATTCTGACTCCATAGTTCTTTCTCTGAATGTGGATAGCATTTGCCACCATGGACCTTTTGGAGTTGTTTTAGCACCTTGCATTGTTGAGAAGAACCAAGTCTATCAAAGTTAGTCATTGAACACTGAGGCTATTACTTTGTACAATGTTCTCCTGGTTCTACTTCCTTCACTCAGCATTAGTTCATATAAATCTTTCTAGGTTTCTCTGAGGTCCACCTGTTCATCATTTCTTATAGCACAATAATATTCCATTACATTAATATACCACAACTTGTTTAGCCATTTCCCAATTGATGGGTATCCCCTCAATTTCCAGTTCTTGGCCACCACAAAAAGAGCTGCTATAAATATTTTTGTTCATGTGGATACTTTTCCCATTTTTATAATCTCTATGGGATACAGCCCTAGAAGTGGTGTTGTTGGGTCAAAAAATATGCACATTTCTTTTTTTTTTTTTTTTGGAGGGCAATTGGGATTAAGTAACTTGCCCAAGGTCACACGGCTAGGTTTTTGTTTGTGTGTGTTAAGTGTCTGAGGTCGGATCTGAACTCAGGTCCTTCTGACTCCAGGGCTGACGCTCTACTCACTGCGCCACCTAGCTGCCCCAAAATATGCACATTTCTATAGACTTTTGGGCATAGCTCCAAAATGCCCTCCAAAATGGTTGGATCAATTCACAACTCTACCAACAGTGCATTAATTTCACACTTTTCCCACATCTCCTCCAACATTTATCGTTTTCTTTTTTTGTCATATTAGTCAATCTGATAGGTATGAGTTGGTACCTCAGAGTTGTTTAAATTTGTATTTTCCTAATCAATAGTGATTTAGAGCATTTTAAAAATATGATTATAGATAACTTTGATTTCTTTGTCTGAAAGCTGATTGAGCTTATCATTTGGGGAATTGACCATTTATCAACTTGGGAATATTGGTGCCTTTTAAAGAAAAACTAACCTAGTTTAGTTAAGGTGGGATACTAGGAAAATCTAGTTGCTCTATATGGCATGTGTCTAGGAAGCACTGCTTCTGCTATAAAGGGACAGGAGGCTCTGTGGTATTTGCTGTAGAAGGTTCCTGACTCAGGGGCATGGAGAAGTCAGTCAGAGAAGAACCACAGTAGTGCAACCAGATAAGAAAGGAGGCGATGCCTTAGCTGAGCTCTCTCCTTAAATGAAGGTTTTGGAGTTTGTCACCCCTCCTCCTCCAATTAGAGTGACAGAGGGTGGTGATGAGGTGGAGTACCAAGACTGATGAGATCTTATAGGAAGTTATAGGTAATCTTATAGGTAATCAGTTACCCCAATTATATTATTACTTCACTTGGGTTTTCAAGACATTATTAGTTTTCCTTCTACTTCTCTCTTGCTGGGACAACTAGATGGTGCAGTGGATAGAGCACTGGGCCTGGAATCAGGAAGACCTGAATTCCAATCTGACTTCAGACACTTACCATTTGTGTGACCTCAGGCAAGTCACTTACCCTGTTTGCCTCAGTTTCCTCACCTGTAAAATGAGCTAGAGAAGGAAATGGCAAATCACTCCAGGATCTTGGCCAAGAAATCCCCAAATGGTGTTATGAAGACATGATTGAAAAACATCTGAACATCTCCGTTTTTTTTTTTTATTTGTTATTCTCATCATTCCCCCTAGTTGAAATTATACCCTGGGGCTCTGTCCTGAACCCTCTTCTAATTCCTACATTCTCTCATTTTATTAACTCATCAGCTTCCATGAATTCAATGATCATCTTTAAACCAATAAATTCTGAGCACATATCTAGCCCTTATCTCCCTCCTGATGTCTAATAGGATATCAGTTGTCTTTTTTAAAAGAAATATTCTTTAAAAAATATTTTCCTTTAAAATTTCAAGTTCCGAATTCTCTCGTTTTCTCTTTCCCATTACTCAACCAAAGAGAAGGAATTAAAATGTTAACAATTATACATGTGAAATCATGCAAAACATATGCCCATATTAACCATATCACCAAAAAAGCAAGAAAATAAAGAAAATGAGAAAACTGTACTTTGATTTGCACTCAGAGGTCATCAGTTCTCTCTCTAGATATGGATAGCATTTTTTCATCATGAATCCTTTGGAAATGTCTCGATTGATTGATCAGAGTAGCAAAGTCTTTCACAGTTGATCATCATTACAACATTGCTTTTACTGTGCACAGTGGTCTTTTGGTTCACTCACTTCACTTCTCACTTCTCACTCACTCATATCAGTTCATCTAGGTGTGGTCATTTTTTTAAACCATATAAAGAATGATTGGACCAGTTCACAACTCCACCAATTTATTAGTCTACCTATGTTCCCTAATTTTCACCAATATTTGTCATTTCTGATGAGTGTGAGGTGGTACCTCAGGGTTGTTTCAATTTGTTTTTCTCTAATCAATAGTTATTTAGAGAAATTTTCATTTGACTATAGATAGCTTTGATTTCTTTTGAAAACTGCCTGTCCATATCTTTTTTAAATTAAAAAAATTATTTTCAATATTCATTTCCACAAGATTTTGAGTTCTAAATTTTCTCCCCATCTCTCCCCTACCCCCACCCCAATATGGCAAGCATACTGATTACTCCTTCCCCCAGTCTTCCCTCTCATATATCCCCCATGCCTCCCTTTACCCCCTCCCCCTTTACTTTCTTGTAGGGCAAGATGGATTTCTATACCTCATTGCCTATTTATCTTATTTCCCAGTTGCATGTATATGATTTTTTAACATTTATTTTTTCAAAACCTTGAGTTCCAGATTCTTTCCTTTCTTCCCTCCTCACCACCTTCACTGGGAAGACAAGCAATTCAATAAAGGTTATTCATGTGTAGTTATGCAAAACATTTCCATAGTAGTCACATTGTGAAAGACTATTTCCCTCCATCCTATCCCACCCCCCATTTATTCTATTTTCTCCTTTGATTCTGTCTCTTTTCTAAAGTTTCTAAAGCCTATTAGCAGTTTTTTGTATCATAATATATTAGTCTTTTATATCACATTGCCTTATTACTATCCCCTTTCCATTTAAAATAAATGTTCCCATGGTGTGATAGTAACAAATTTACATAATTCATCCCATCAGATTTAATCTTCATACTTGTAAATAGTTTGATAGTTTGTCATAGGGAAGGTAGGGTCTTCACCTGAGTTTGTGTATCTACCAGTCAGTCCTTCAGTGGGTCCCAGAGGAATTCTGGAGCTCAGACTCAGGGCTCCAGGGACACCTTTCATATATACAGTGCCCTTTAAATTCCCCACCAGAGGTCTGCCCCTGTGACTGGGCCCTGGGTTAGAGATATTCCTTTCCTGTTCAGCCTATGTTGCCACTTGCAGAGGTCTAGAAAAAAGCATTGTTTGTTTTCTACCAATTACCTTGCACTTATTCTGTGTATTCTTGTTACTTGTCTCCTGAGGACAGAAACTTTTTGTTTTTGTATCTGCTGTGCCTGTAACAGTGCTTGGCTCATAGTAGTTGATGAATTGATTTGATGTTACTTCCCTGCTACCCCGTTTCATCATTCAGGGCAGATTTCCTTGATAATTTCTTGAAATATGATGTCTAGGCTCTTTTTGATCATGACTTTCAGGTATCATTTTTGTTGGTCAATTGTTTCAGTCATGTCTGACTCTTCATGACTCCATTTGGGATTTTCTTGGCAAAAATACTAGGGTGGTTTGCCATTTCTTTCTCTACCTCATTATCTGGAAGATGATATCTATAAACTGAAGCAAATAGGGTTAAGTGACTTGCCGAGGTTTACACAGCTAGTAAGTGTCTGAGGTCAAATTTGAACCCAGATCTTCCTGACTCTTGGCCTGAAACTATCCATTGTGCCATCTAGTAACCTTTATATCTTTTTTAAAAAATCATTTATCAACTGGGGAATAGCTCCAATTTTTATAAATTTTACTCAGTTTCCTATAGATATGAGAAATGTGACCTTTATCAGAAAAATTTAACCTTAAATTCATTTTATATTATTTCATTGTCTATGGTATCTTTTAGTAAAATGCAGTTTCCCTGCTAATCTGTTTTAATTAGGTCTATTTTTGTTTTTGCTTTGTCTGAGATCATGATTGCTACCCCTGCCTTTTTTACTCCAGCTCTAGCAGAATCTTTCTGTTTCTGTGCAGCTTTCTGTTTCAAGTGTGGCTCTTGTAAACAGAATGTTGTCTGCTTCCATTTTATGGGTTAGCTTATCCATTCATATCCAGTTATTATTATTATGTATTTATGTCATTCAATTTTCTTCTGTTTCCCCTTCTCTCTTTCTCTTTTTATCCTGTCCCTTCTCAAAACTCTGTTTTGCCTCTGAACATTCCTTCTTTAATCTGTCCTCCCTTTTATCATTTCTCTGCCCCATCTCTCTCTCTCTCTCTCTCTCTCTCTCTCTCTCTCTCTCTCTCTCTCTCTCTCCCTCCCTCCCTCTCTCTCTCTCTCTCTCTCCCTCCCTCCCTCTCTCTCTCTCTCTCTCCCTCTCTCTCTCTCTTTGGAGGACAATTGGGGTTAAGTAACTTGCCCAAGGTCACATGGCTAGGTTTTTGTTTGTGTGGGTTAAGTGTCTGAGGTCGGATCCGAACTCAGGTCCTTCTGACTCCAGGGCCAGCACTCTACTCACTGCACCACCTAGCCGCCCCCCTGCCCCATATCTCTTATCCCTTTCTCCTCCTATTTTCCTTTTAGGTAAGATGGATTTTTATACCCAATTGAATGTCTATGCATATTCTTCCCTCTTTGAAACAATTCTGATGAGAGTTAAGTTCAAACATTGCCTACCAACCCCCTAATTTCTCCCTCCACTATAAAAGTTCTTCCTTGCATACCTCTTTTATGTTATTACATATATATATATAATATTAATATAATATATAATATTCCCTATTCTACCTTTTCTTTCCCAATTCTCCCTGTGCAGCCCTCTTTCCCACTCCATTGCTATTTTTTTAAAAAGAGATTATCTCAACATAATTGACTTATACCTATGTCCTCTGTTTATTCTGACTCCTAATTGCCCTTCTAATAATTAGGTTCTTAGGAGTTACATATATCAGCTTCCATATAGGAATATAGAGAGTTTAACTATATTGAGTTCCTTCTGATTACTCTTTCATATTTGCCTTTTTTTGCTTCTCTTGAGTCTTCTGTTTGAATGTCAAATTTTCTGTTCAGCTCTGGTCTTTTCATAAGGAATGCTTGAAAGTCCTTTATTTCATTAAATAGCAATTTTTCTCTTGAAGGATTCTGTTTTGTTGGGTAGATTTTTCTAGGTTGTAATAATAGTTCCTTTGCTTTTCAGAATATCATATTCCAAGCCCTTTGCTTCTTTAACATGGAAGCTACTAAATTTTGTGTGAGTCTAACTGTGGCTCCACAATATTTGAATGGTTTCTTTCTGGCTACTTGTAATATTTTCTTCTTGACCTGGGAGTTCTGGAATTTGGGTTTAATATGCCTGGTAGTTTTCATTTGGGGTTCTTTTTAAGAAGGTGACCAGTGGATTCTTTCCATTTTTATTTTACCCTCTGGATCTAATATATTGTGGCACCTGAAATATGATGTCTAGGCTGTATTTTTTATCATGGCTTTGAGGTAGTCCAAAAATTCTTAAATTATCTCTCCTCAATTTGTTTTCAAGGTCAGTTGTTTTTCCAATGAAATATTTTACATTTTCTTTTATTTTTTCATTCTTTTGATTTTGTTTTATTGTTTCTTAATGTCTCATGGAGTCATTAGCCTCCACTTGTTCAATTCTAATTTTTAAGGAATTATTTTCTTCAGTGAGCTTTTACATCTTCTTCTCCATTTGGCCAAGTGTGCTTTTCAAGGAGTTCTTTCCTTCAGTAATTTTTGTGCTCTTTTTTTTTAACAATTCTGTTTTTGAAGGGGTTGTTTTCCTCAGGTTTTTTTTTTTGTGCCTTTTATGAAGCTGTTAATTCTCTTTTCATAATTTTCTCGTATGTCCTCCCCTTTCTTTTCACAATTTTCTCTTTACCAATTTTGTCTCATTCTTTAACTCTTCCAGGAATTCTTGTTGGGCTTGTGTCCAATTAGCATTTTTTGAGACTTTGCAGCTGTTTTCATTTTATTGTCTTCTTCTGAGTTTATGTCTTGGTCTTTCCTGCCATCATAGTAGCTTTTATATTCAAATTTTTTTGTTGTTGTTTGCTTATTTTTCCAGCCTACTTCTTGACTTTGAACATTAAGATGAAGGTGAACTCTGTTCACCTTAGGATGGGGAGGCACTGTCCCAAGCTTCAGGCTTTTTTGTACCAATATTTTCAAGGATAATTCTGGGGATCTTCAAGTTTTTGGTGCTTCCAAGGTTGTATGAGTGGGGCAGAGGTATGGTCCCTGATCTCCTAGTCTGTACTCTGGTCTTTACCCTGCTACCCTGCAGCCACAAATGTTGGTGCTCCACCATTATCTGGGAACTGTCTCTAGCTCCCCTGCTCTCCTATAGCCACAAGTGCTACTGCTCCTCTCTGCCTTGAGGACCAGGGCCTCTACTCCCTTGTGACTGACCACATGCTCCTCCCTACCCTGGAACTGCTACACAAAACTTTATATGGAACAACCATATATATATATATATATACAATAACCAATCTCAGTGCCAGCAAAGGGTCCCCTGTAATTTGCTTCTGATAAGTCATCTGACCCCCTTACAATTCTTGTTCTAGCAGCTTCTAAAGCTGCTGTTGCCACCACTCTCAGTCTCCTCCAAGGTCCATGGCTAGTGTTGCTGCCATGCTCTGGGCTGATTCCCACCCAGTGCTATAGACTTCCCCTATTGACCTCCTAAGTTTTCTTAGACTGGAAAAATGTCTCACCCTGACCTTTTATTGACTCTACTACTCCAAAATTTGATTTGAGGAATTATTTTAAAGTTGACTGGATGGAAGAGTTCATCTGGATTGCCTCTAATCCACCATCTTCCTTCAATTGCCTTTTAAAGCAACTAGGTGATGTCATAGATACAATACTGGGCCTGGAGTCAAGATAGACTGGAGTTCAAATCCAACTTCAGACACTTACTGTGTAACCCTAGGCAAGTCACCTAATCTCTGTCTACCTCAGTTTCCTAAAATGTAAAAAAGGATCATAATAGCACCTACCTCACGAGGTTGTTGTGAGGATTAAATGAAACAATTTTTGTAAAGAATTTAGCACTGTACCTGGTCTATGTTAGGTATGTTATTAACAATGAGCATTAATAAATGCATATTTTTCATTTTGGATATTTCAGCATTCAATAGATATTTCAAACTTAAAATGTCCAAAACTGAACTCATTATTTTGCTCCCCAAATCCAACCTTCTTCCAAATTTCCTTGTTTTACTAGGCAGCTAGCTAGATGGTATATCAATACAGTATTGAACTTGTCAGGGAGACCTGAGTTAGAATCCTTCTTCAGACATCTGCTTATTGTGTGACCCTGGGAAAGTCACTTACTTTCTCTGAGACTCAGTCTCCTGTGTAAATGGGAATAATAATAGCACCTACCTTCCTGGGTTATTGTGAAGCTTAAAGGAGATATCATCTGTAAAGCACTTTGCAAAACTTAAAGTGCCATATGCATGCATGCTAGTGATTATTGTTTCTAAGGAGGTCCCCAATAATCTAATCACCTAGGTTCACCAGTTCAGTGTTATCCTTAACTGGGCACTCTCCCTCATATCCCATAACCAAGCAGCTGCCAAATCTGGTTTCTTCTAACAACTTCTCATGTATTTGACCTCTTCTCTTTCCTCACATAGCCATCACTCTTACACCTACATTACCTCTTATAGGAACAACAGCCTTTGATATTGGTCTTTCCCCACTCCAATCTATCTTTCCCTCAGCTTCCAAAGTGATTTTCCTACAGTATGGGTCTGACTCCCCTATTCAAGAAAATCCTTTGGCTCCCTATTGCTTCTAGAATCAATCATAAGCCCCTCTGGCTTTTAAAATCTTTCACAACCTACTTTTCCAACTTTGATCATCTTCCTAGACCCCACAGTTCAACCAAACTCATCTTACTTTTCCTTATACACAAGGGAATTCCCCAGAGAAATGCATTCCAAACTCATTTCTGTTCTTTGGTTCTTATTTCCTTCAAAGCCTTCTTTAAGCCCCATCTTGATCTCTCAGTTTCTGGTCCCTTCTCCCCAATAAATTTTTGTTGTTCAGTCTTTTGAGTGATGACAGAGTCTTTGTGACCTAACTTGGGGTTTTCATGGCAAAGATACTGGAGTGGTTTTTCAATTCCTTCTCCAGCTCAAGTCTTCCTGATTCCAGGACTGCTATCCACTGGTCGACATCCCCCCCCCCCCACCCCAACACACACACTCTTTCTTTCTTTCTTTCTTTCTTTTTTTTTTTTTTTTTGCTTTTTGGAGGGGGGAAGGCAGGTCAGATGGGATTAAGTGACTTGCCCAGGGTCACACAATTAGTAAGTGCTAAGTGTCTGAGGCTGAATTTGAACTCAGGTCCTTCTGACTCTAAGGTCGGTGCTCTATTCACTGAGCCAGCTAGTTGCCCCTGTGCTGGACCCTTTTTAATGAACAGGTTGTTCACCCAATAGAATGTAAACTTCTTGAGGACAGGAATCTTTTGTCTTTATATCTCTTATTCTTAGCATACTGCCTGGCACATAATAAGTATTTCATGAACACTTGTTCATTCATTGATTGACAGGAAAGAAAGTTCTGTTTGTTTTATTTTTAGGATTGGGAGAATGTTTGTAGGAAAATGAGAAAATGCCAGAGAAGGAAAGGCTGAAGGCACATGAGTAAGGGGATGACTGCTGGAAAAAAAAAAGGTTGAGTGGATACAAAACAAAATGGAATTGAGGACAGAGGGAGGGGGATAGAATTTTGTGAAGGGCAGGCATGCCATTTCTGTGACATCTGGAGGGAAGGAAAAGTGGTGATGATGCTGTTTTGAGTAATAGAGGAGTGGAACTTAGAGAGTTTATGTTGGAGAGACTTGGGCTTCTCAGTGAAATAGCAGGGTACTTTATCTGCCACAAGTATGAGGTAAGTTCTTATAATCTGTTTGACCTTGGGCAAATCACTTAACCTATTTTTTCCCTCAGTTTACTTGTTTGTAAAATGAGGGGATTGAACTAAATGCTCTGTAAGGTCCCTTCCTGCTCTAAATCCTATGACTCTAAGAAATGAGATGAAACAGTGGTTGGGCTTTTCAGCCCAGCCCTAAAACTAGCCCAGCCAGCTGCTTGCTAGTTGCCCAACCCGGGGCTAGTGCCTCAGTTTCCTCATCTGGAAAATGGGAACAATAATCCTTTCATTAGGGTTGTTGTAAGGTAGGCACTACGTCAGCCTTAGAGTAATATATAAATGTGAATAATTGTTATTGTTGTTATTATTCTGTCTCCACCTTTGCTCATTCCTACCCTCTTGGTCTGCCGGGTCTCCACCCAGAAGAGGCAGCCAACTTCATCCTGGAATGATGCTGAAAGCAGCTGAGGCTTGGTGTCCTGTTCAGGGATTCCGAGTTTCTTCTGGGCACCGTACTGACAGTGTAAAAGGTTCAGCGTCCCAGTTCCTCACTTAACGAGGAAAACAGGAATGGAAAGGCTGCCAGGGGGCAACTGAGCTGAGAGAACACCGGCGCCTCCCTGGGGACGCTGTCTGCCTGCTTGGAGCTGAAGCTGTTGGCCAATGGTGTGTTACTCTACTTTGGAGATTCAACACTCCCCCATTTCCTCTTCATTTAAAGAATTCCCTCCTCCTACCTCTGGCCCACTCCACCCACTCCCCAGCCCAGTAACTCTGCTCTTGGACTTGGAAACCCCACATTTATAAAGGTGAAGAAACTCCCTCCTGCCTTCCTCAGATACATCATTTTGAAAGTCCAGCACTCCAAAATATTTCTCTCCCTTTCTCCCCCCGCCTTTCCTCACCGAACCAGGTAGAATTGTTCAGGGCCAGGCTCACTCATGTCTAACCAAAGGCAGCTGTTTGTCTGTGTGGTATGAATTGAGGAATGTAACTTGAATGGCTCCTCCAATACCCAAATATCTCTAATCCCAGATGTCTACAGATTGTCATTGCCGCCATTAGAGATTTATTCCTTTGAGTCTAGATGTTCCATTTCTAGGAACACCTGCGATTTCCTCAGTGTGGATATCCCTTCCACTAATGTGGCTGGTCACAACCTCTTTCCCAGGTAGTTTTTATGAGTTGCTTTGGCCAGAATATTTAAAACCCTCTGACTTAGCTAGCAACTTTCTTGGATAAGACACAGGGCAGTGTCTTCTCTAGGCAGTGTCCACTCTGGGGAGTGCCAGGGGGGGACTGTGAACAGTCAAGGAAAACTCAACTATAAAATGGGGATAATAATAGCACTACAGGCAGCCAGGTGGTGAAGTGAATAGAAAACTGAGCCTAGAGTCAGGAAGACTCCTTTTCCTGAGTTCAAATCTGGCCTCAGACACTTCCTAGCTGTGTGACCCTGGGCAAGTCACTTAATTCTGTTTGCCTCAGTTTCCTCAGCTGTCAAATAAACTGGAGATGGAAATGGCAAATCACTCCAGGATCTCTGCCAAGAAAATCCCAAATGGGGTCATGAAGAGTCAGGCTCGACTGAAAAATGACTGAACAACAAATAATGGCACCTACCTCACTAGGTTGTTGTGAAGATGAAATGAGGTAATATCTATAAAAAGCACTTTGCGCAGTGTATAAATCCTTATTCCAGTCTCTTTCTAGGATAACTGAGGAAGGACATAAAGGGAAATTTGTCACCTAATTTATAATCTGACAAACCCCAACAACCTTAGAGTAATTTATGTTTCTTTTGTCCCTCTGTCCAGGGACCTTGGCCAGCCTTGGGATCCTTCCCACCAGCAGGGTTCTCCTGGCCTCTGACCCCAGTCTGGATGAAATGGGGCCCTGAAAGGGTCTGTGACCTTCTCCCCCCCAGCTCCACCCTGATTCTGTTCTTCTTGGTATGGAGGCAGCAGATCCAGCTGCTATCTCCCATCCTCTGCTCTCCCCGGGACAGGACAATAGCACACCATGCTTCCTTCCCTGGCCTCTGACACAGGAAGGCTGAGGGGCTGATGAATCTGAGAGGCCAGCTGGAGTCTCTTGGGAGGGGACACATGGATTCCAAGGGGACAGTGGGACAAGGCCAGAACTGTGAAGTAATTGATGGCAGGCAGAGGCATGAAGGGGGGAGGGAGACTGGCTGGAAGGAACTGGGAGATACACAAATGCTTCTTCCCCCTCCCCGCCCCCTCCCCAAGATGCCACGCAATGTGATATTGTGGGAAGAACGCTATCTCTAGATTTAGAAGACGTGTGTTCAAATCCCATCTCTGATGCTCACAACATGTGTGACCTTGGGTGAGTCAATTTCTCTGAACTCATTTCCTCCTTTGTAAAATGAAGGAAATGAACTAGCGGTCCTCTGAGGTCTGTAGCTATCAGTGATACCATGATCTATGCTCTAAGTAGTTGCAACCACAGTCCTTCAGAGTAGAAGTTGATTATGAGGCTCATTCATGATGCTAGGTTTCTTCCCCTCAATATGACCTCCCTCCCCACCCTTTCTAACTCTCACTAATTCTGTGCAGAAGTTTTCCCATGCGTCCCTGCCTCCTCCCCAGCCCCCCTCCTTCCAAGAGCTTCTTTCCCTTGGAGTGGCAGCTGAAGGCTTTCACACACCCCTCTGCCTGGGTCACTGGTAACCTCTCTGTCTGGCCCCCTTCAGGGATTTAGTCTCCCCCTCCCCAGCCTCGACGTGGAGCAGCTGTTTCTTTTCTGATTGTGTAGAGGGGATGAGGATGAGTCGAGTGGCAAGGCATTCCCTGAGGCCTTGGGAAAAAAGACCAACACTTGACCTCTAACCTCTGAGTGAAGAGGGAAAGTCTCTGGAGAGGAATGTTGAGCTGGTCTTTCCAGAGGATCTCACTGTCCTGGGAAGGGACTTGATCCTGCCTCAGGGTGAGTGATGAAGGGGTAGGAGGGGTGAGGAGATTGAGATAGCTGTACTTCCCAGGATAAACTGGTAGGCATAAGAGAAAGTTCAAGGGGAATATGAAGGAAAAAGACAAAAAGGCATCAGTTGTCAGGTCTTCTAAAAGAAAGGAGATAATGCTAAGGATTTAGCCAATCCAGTCATAGAACTAGCTTAAACCCTTCTTCTGATACTTACTGACTCTGGGACCTTGGAAAACTCACTTCACCTTTCTGAAACTTTCTTTCCTCATCTATAAAATGAGGGGACTGGAACAAATGATTTCTAAATTTTCAGTTTAAAACCTATTTTCCATCAGGACCCAGGTGGCTGAACAAATTCATATGACTGTGTTTTTTTGGTTTTGTTTTGACCTGACCTGAAATTTCATTTGTAAAGAGTGAAGACCTTCCCCCTAACAATGCAGATTGGTACCTGTTTGCTATTTATAGTCTTAGGGAGTTTCTTGGAGCCCTTAGATGTTAAGGGACATGCCCTGCACCTCATAACCATTCTATGTCAGAAGCAAGGATTTCAATCTGGGTCTTCCTGATTCCATAGCCTAGTCCTTATGGAGCCTCAGCTTCAAGTTACTATGCAAACTTTTTGCTGTTACTCTTTCCTCAACTCTTGGTGAAAGAGTAGTTTACATGAGAGGCCACTAGAAAAATTTGGCTTTTACTACTCCAAGGAAAGAATACAATTCTATACCACAAAAAATATGCAAGAACTATAAACATAGGTAAGTTTTCTTTCCAGTGGGAGGGGATTAGTTGTCCAATCAGTCATCTTGCTCGTGCTGCTTATGAGTTCTCAGAGTCCCGATTTCCTCATCGATCTCGGAATCACGGGAAGTATGTCTACAACAGGGACTCTTAACCTTTTCTGTGACATGAACCCCTTTGACAGTTTGATGAGGTCTATGGCCCCCTTTTCAGAATTACATAAAACACATGAGATTACAAAGGAAATCAATTATATCTGAATACACTTATCAAAACAGTTGTTTTTTTTTCTATCCAAGTTCATGGATACTCTGAAATCTATTCAGGAACCTCTTTTGGTCCATGGTCTCCAGATTAAGAACCCACATATATTAAGAACCTCCCTAAACAAAAGATCATCTGGCCTTGTCCTGAACACCTCCAGTTGCTGGATGACCCATTTAGATAGCCCCCAAACCTTTGCATTTTATAGTCTGTAATGGCCAATTTGGACCGGTTTTCTCACTATAAAAATGAAGGATTTTGATAAGATGTTCTTTTCTAGTTCTATGAGTTATGAATATCTAATTTGACAAAGGTATTTTCCATATCAAATTGCTTTGTCTTCTTCCTACTTCTCCTCTTTACCCCACCAGGATCTTGCTCATTTATTCATTGTCATTATTATAAAATAGTATAACATAATATAATAATTATACTAAAGCAATATTCATTTCTTATCATGTATTGTGTTGTGGTTGTCCCGTCTTTGCCATTGTGTCCAACTCTTTGTGACTCATTCCTGGAGTTTTCTTGACAAAGATACTGGAGTGGTTTGCCATTTCCTTCTCCAGTGGCAAATAGAGGTTATGTGACTTGCCCAAGGTCACACAGTTAGGAAGTTTATTAGGCTGGATTTGAACTCTGGGCTTCCTGTCTCCAAGACCAGCTCTCTATCCACTGTTCCACCCTATTATATGTAGACCACTAGGCAAAGAGCTGTAGAGACTAGAAGTTTAGCTAAATCACCATGCCTGTCCTCATCAGGCTTATAACCTTGTAGGGAACTCAGACGTGAATATAGGTAACTGTATATCATGGGGTTATTCCTTTTTCTCTGAGGCAGACATTTGGTCTCTCCTACCTCCCTTTCAGAAATCTCTGAGAAACAGCTTGGGGGAAATTTGTATAATCCAGCCCAGTTTCCCTAGAGGAAGATGGAATAAGGAAAGGCAAACAGGAGAACTTCTCTCAAGTCCAGAAAGATTCAGTTTGAGATGCTGATGCATGGAGGATGCAACCACTTCAAAACTGGGAGAGGGAGGAGGTAGAAGGAGTCATCAAGAACCGATCCAGGGGCGGCTAGGTGGCGCAGTGAGTAAGAGCGCCGGCCTCGGAGTTGGGATGACCCGAGATCGGATCCGGCCTCAGAAAATGAGCACCCACGCATAAATAATGACTAGCCGTGTAACCTTGAGCAAGTTACTTAACCCCAATTGCTTATAAAAAAAAAAAAAGAACCGATCCAGATAAATGGAATAGTCTGGAATTGATTTGAAGCAGAAACAAAGACCCATTTGAGCAGTCCAGTAAAGTGACATTCTCATTGCCATCCAAAGGGACTTTTTGTGTGGAGAGTGTAGACTAGAAGTTCTACTGGGAGGGAAATGAGACTTCTGCAGGGCCTGTAACTGATGATACAGACAATCTAGGCAAAGACTCACCAATCACTGATTTGGCTTCAGGCTGGAATCAAGGCAACCAGTGTGGAATTGGAGAAGATCAGAGAGTAAACCAGGAGGGAAATGTTCAGTGCCCACAGAGGAAGGAAGAAGTGACATTTGAGAATCCAGTGTAATTTTTTCCATGGTTCAGCTGCTTAAGATCTGATATGTGAAGAAAAGGTATCTACTACCACTGGGGTGGAGAAGGGCCAACCACTAGAGAACATTTTAAAAGAGTTAAGAAGAACAAAAATAAAGAAAAAGACCCATGAAACGTGGGAGGAATGATGGACAGTAGCAATAAGGTTTTTGGATGTTCAGCAATTAAGGAAGAAAGCAATAAAACACAGAACACTTATGTGTGGGCATGAACACTGGCCATATCCCTACTAGTCCTCACTCAGGGCAGCTCTGGAAGCACTGAGAACTGCAAAGCCTTTGCCAGTCTCTGGGGTATGACTGGTGGCTCGGGACTCTACGGGCTTGGATGGAAGCTGTTTATGTTTAAGGCATAGGAAATAAAGTTGTAAATAAACAGTTTGAAGCCTTATGAGCCTGAGTACTAGAGAAAAAGGTATTGAACTAAGTACTTGTAAGGAGAGCTGGTGAATATTCTGTGGGGAATTCTAGGGGTTCCCAGCTTCTATATGGACGGGGGTCAATGAGTGCTGGGTGTCTCCCAAGTATACTGGGGCCCTTTGAGTCAGGAAGGAGACACCGACACAAAGGTTGAGAATAGTATACATACATACATACATACATATTATACAAGTGCATTTTAGAGTTACAAAAAAAGTGTTGTGTCAACAGGGAAATCCAGAAAAGTCAAGCAGAGGTAATGCATTTTAAAGATGTAACTCTGACTCCCAGGCCATAGAGATGTCAGACTTTGGTAATTGCTGAGGGGACTCTGTTCCAAAATTCAACATTCTCTTTTTGAACTTGGCTTTGAGGGTTTCTGAATAGAAGCCCAAAGATCTGGAAGAAAGTGGCCAGGCTCCAGAGGATGTAACTGATCTCTGGATGCTGGCTTCCCAGCTTCTTCCCAGTCCCCTCTTCCTCCAGCTTGTGCTTTCAGGATAGGATGGTAACTCCTTATCTCTTGTGCCTTCCTGCTTCCTGCTCAGGTAGGGGAGGAAGAGAAAGAAGGAACTATAGAAAGATCTGACTATACTGATAGCAAGTTAGTGCTCATGTAGAACCTATATTGGAATGCATATTGTCTCAGGGATGGGAGAGAGGAGGAAGGGAAGGATAGAAACTGGAACTCAAAAAATTAAAAAAAATTTTTTTCATGTTAAAAATTATATTAACTTGTAATTAATGGAGAAAAATAAAATATTTTTTAAAAGTAACCAGTGATCATTTATCTTTCTATCAATCAATCAATCAACAAGTATGTGTTAAATACCTACTGTTACTAACTCTCTTTTAGGTGCTGATAGAAATATAATGAATGGAACAGTTCCTGTCTGCAAAGAGCTTACGTTAGGAAAAGGGAACAAGAAGTACATATATTAGTATATGCAGATTAAATTAAAAAAAATAAACACAGGATAGTTTGAGGAGAGCTCTAGCAATGATGGGACCAAGAAAGGTTTTATGTGTTATTGTTGTTCAGTCATTTCAGTCACGTCTGACTCTTCATGACCCCATTTAGGGTTTTCTTTGCAAAGATACTGGAGGGGTTTGCCATTTCCTTCTCCAGCTCATTTTACAGATGAGGAAACTGAGGCAAACCGGGTTGGGTGACTTTCCTGGGGTCACACAGCTAGTAAATATCCAAGATCAGATTTGAACTCAGGTTTTCCTGATTCCTGCCTTTAAGGTTTTATGTAGAAGGTGGCAATTGAGTCACTTCTGATTTTATGAGGTAGAGGTGAGGAATCAATGCATTCCAGGCATGGTTAATGGTCAATGCAAAGAGAAGGAGGGGGAAGATGGAAATGTTGTGTATGAGGAATTGTGAGAAATTGTGAGAAAGTTAATTAATCTAGATCACAGAGTGCAAAAATGGGAGTAATGTATAATGAGGCTGGAAAATTAGATTGGGTTAAAGTTGTAAAAGGCTTTAAAAGCCAAACAGAGGAGCTTATATTGATGCTAGAGATGAAGGAACCACTAGTGTTTATTGAGCAGGGGAGTGGTCTGTGTGCTTCCTGATTTGGCCCCCTTCGAATTATAGTATATGCCCCTAGATGTGCTTATAAACAAAAACAATGGTAGTCACCTATTCTCTTGTTATCTGTTTAATGCTGGCATGATGCATAGAGATTAGGGAAGAATTTATTTTTATTTTTATTTTTTTTAAAGCAATTGGGGTTAAGTAACATGGCCAGTCATTTATGTGTGGGTGCTCATTTTCTGAGGCTGGAACCGATCCCGGGTCATCCCGACTCCAGGGCCGGCGCTCTTACTCACTGTGCCACCTAGCCGCCCAATTAAATCATTCTTATCCCAACTTAAAGCAGTGACAAGATACTATGCCCTATTATCGTTGTGGAGTGAGAATAATCAAACAATCTGACATATGAACTATGTATAAAGGAGACAAATCAATCATAGTCTTTAACTTAAGTGGGAAAATCCTTAATCACTTTAATGTCCCTGAAAGCCATTGGATGAATTAGATTATGGCACGTAAAAAGTATGTTTGGATTAAGTGAGACTAGTTAGACTCTATGGAGCTTGTATAAAATCAGCTAGCTAGAATCAGAAATTCAAGTATCTAGTAGGCTAGTGGCAGAAGCCTTGCAACTAAGTCCTGAGAAGGAACTGTTTTGGGAGAAAGATGGAAAGTATCTTTTTTTAAAAATTGTTTTAAAAAATTATTTTCAGTTCCAAATTTTCTTCCCTCCTTCCAGGCCTTCCTCCACCCCACCCATCAAGAAGGTAAGCAATATGATATCCATTATACATGTGAAGTCATGCAAAACACATTTCCATATTAGTCATGTAGCAAGAAAAGCAAGAAAGATTTTTTTAAAATGAAAGAGAATATGCTTTTATCTGCCCTCAGAGTCCAAAAGTTCTTTCTCTAGAGATAGGTAGTATTTTTCATCATGAGTCCTTTGGAACTGTCATGAGTCATTATATTATTGTGTAACAGAATAACTGTCTTTCACAGTTGCTTATCTTTATAATATTACTGTTATTGTGGTTCCACTCATTTTAGTTTGCATCAGTTCATATAAGTCTTCCCAGGGTTTTTTTTTTTTAATACAATCCCTTTTGTCATTTCTTATATCACGACAGTATTTCATCATAATCATATACCACAACTTGGTTAGTCATTCTCCAATTGATGAGTGTCCCTTCAGTTTCCAGTTCTTCACCACCATAAAAAGAGCTGCTATAGATATCTTTGTACATGTGGGTCCTCAACCTTTTCCTTTGATCTCTTTAGGATACAGACCTAGTAGTGAGTATTGCTGGTTCAAAGGATATAATTTTGTAGCCCTTTGGGCATAATTCCAAATTGTTTTCTAACTCACAACAATGCATTATTCTACATCCTGGGAGGAAAGTATTTTGATATAGGCCTTGATCTCTTTCCCTACATCCTTTGACTAGAGGAGGACATTAGATCACACAGTGGATAGAACATTGAACTTGGAATTAGGTAGATCCGAGTTTGAATCTCGTTTCAGATATTTTCTAGTTGTATGACCTTGGGCAAATCACTTAATCTTTCTTGGCCTCAGTTTCTTCATCTGTCAAATGGGGATAATAACACCCAGAGGGTTGTTGTGAAGATCAAATGAGATCACAATAGATTTATTGTAAAGCCCTTTGCACACCTTAAAACCTTTTGTAAATGCCAGCTCTTTTAAGAGTTTTTTTTGTTTCTTTTTATTTTTTTTTTCCTTTTGGAGGGCAATTGGGATTAAGTAACTTGCCCAAGGTCATACGGCTAGGTTTTTGTTTGTGTGTGTGTTAAGTGTCTGAGGCCGGATCTGAACTCAGGTCCTTCTGACTCCAGGGCCGACGCTCTACTCGCTGCACCACCGAGCCACCCAAGAGCTTTTTTTAAGCTTCTTTCCTCCTTCACCTTGTGAGATTTCATCAGCATCACAACCACCATCAATCAATCATCACCCTCACCTCCTAAAAGCATTTAAGAGCCTAATTATAAGCAGCATCCCTACCCAGATAAGACATGCACACGATGCAGCAAACACAGGTTGAGTAGGTATTGTATGACAAGGGGGACATCTAGAAAGGGCCAGATGTCAAGTTTGGAGAACAAGATCCTAAATAACATCTCCAGCTAACAGTAGTGTCTCCATCTGGAACTGAAGATCTATGAGATGTAATGAGGAAAAGTAGATTCAAACTCTACAAAGAGCTTATCTAAAAAGCTATACTAGACCTAAGGGCATTTTGGGGACTCTAGCAAAAAGACTTCTAGGAGCTGAGTCACTGTTTTGCCATATGTGCTCTCTATGCTTAAGCTTGCTTTCTTCTGAATGCTGTATATACTTGTGGGAGAATGTATCTGCCATTTTGGGAGACCAATAAAATCAGCATAGTAAATGCCTAGTTCTAAAAGCTAATTCAAGGCAACTAAGT